>PVHX01004431.1:0-126008 GCA_004024805.1 Geosciurus inauris
CATTATCTCAAACATTTTGGCCAGTTCACTCATTTGTTCTGATATCGTATTCAGCAATCTGGATACTACGTTGCACACCCATTGGAATGCTCTACCACACGGAGTAAGATTCAAAGATGAAAAGGATTTAAAAATGGCTAAAGTGAAGGGCGCGTGAGGGCCATATTGTACCACAGCATCCTTCAAACCTTTTACATCCTTGAACTCCAATGGCTGATGTTGCCTGTCTGTCTGTCCTTGTTGGTTTTGCACTTTTATTACTGGGAACACCACACCTCCTGAGTGAGGCTCTGGAGGCGCCGAAGGACCGGCAGGCCTCCTAAACTCATGTCCTGGATTAAAGGGAAGTGGTCTTCCCACTGAATAATGCTTTGGTTTCTGCTTACATTGTTCTTTTAATTCCCACTCCTGTAATCTCTCTTGCAATGTCTGGATATCCTGTTCCAAATGCAATTCCTCATCTTCCTCCTCATCCTCTCCTTCTTTCCCTTCCTCACTATCCATTTCAACTTCTTTAAGGGACTGGGTACTCCTTTCTAGCCCCGTACCCTGTTTCCTCAACAGAGTTTCGATCGGATTTTCCAACAATTCCCTACTGTGGGTAGTGCCCATCCTTATCTGCACTATTAACAATTCACCCCCTGGCCAGTCCCGGGGTGTCCGTCGGCGTTCCTTCCCTTTTTCAGGTCTCAGTGGGACCTCCAGATGCCAGCACCCGCACCGGCACAAAGGGAAACCGAGTCAGGTGAGGGAGCCGCGGATGAAAATCACTCACACACACACAGAACAAGGCAAGAGACTTTTTTTTTTATTGAGCTCAGGTCCCTCTTTATATATGCTAAGAGGCCCTTTGTCCTCCAAGCGATATAGGGTGCATAGGGTGTGAGTATTCTATTAGCATCCGGTGACTATTCTATTAGGATGTGAATAGCCATCCTGTGGCTATTCACAGGAATGCAGAACTTGTTACAGGATGGAACTATGGCCAAAGCCATATGATTGACAAACCTGATATTTGTGGCACATTATGTACTGTGGATGCGCCCGGGCCAGCTCTCTCTCACAAATATCAGTGGAGGGATGCTGGTTTTGAAATAGATGAATATACTTTGTGTCAGTTATTAAAGTGCTTTCAAAAATAGTGGTAGTTAAAATAATTATGTGGAATTTATTATTATGAAAATAATTGGGATTGGTTGAATATATCTATTGATAGGACAGCTGCTAGTATCCACACATGAAGGGTTTGATGGAGGCAGAATAAGATTATAACAAGAAAAACAGTTTTCCAGCAAATGAAATTTGGGGAAAATTTGCCTACCTGGAGAAAAAATACATATTACATCTGCCTGTTTTACTATAGACCAAAGATTACAAATTGGCCACCCTTGTAATATAACTATGCCACATATGTATACTGTTTGTTGCTTGGTATTTTAAAAATCAGAAACTTTTACATCAAAATACAAATGCTTAAAGAAAAACCTTGGATGAAAAAGTAAATGAGAAGATAAAGCAACTCTGGACCCACATTCCCAGATGGTAGCATTTGGCGCAAACAGGAATGACAGCCCCCCTGGTGTTCTGCAATTTGGCCCAGTTCTTCCCACTTCCTGTTTCATGCTAGTCATGTTATGCATTTATATGCATGGCTCTACTCTTGGATCCATTTGAGGCTGAAAACTCCAGGGAGGTCAAGAGTAAGAACAGATGAAACCATAAAATAAATTAGAATAACATACAGGTAGATATTTAACTGATTCTTGTGAAATGACTTAAGTCAATTTGATCTTGTACAGCTTTTAGGTGATTTATATAAATTAATAGATGCCTCCAAAGTTTAGAGGTGGGCGAAGACTACTTCCTACAATCTCTTTACCAGATTATAAAGGCCACACTTGCAACCACTGCAAGGAAGGCTGAACAATGTTATTACAAATCAAATATTGGCACTATATCTAAGTAAACAAGATAGAGGGCTTTCTGAATTTTTTAATACTGTTCTTAGATAAGTATCTCTGAAAATTTTTTATCTAATGTATATATTTCAAATGGCATTAATTTCATTAGTGAAAATCCAGTTCACAAGCCAAAGCCTTTTTCTATCATTCATATACTGATTAACAAAAGTTCTGGTGGTGATCAGAGATAAATCACATAGATATGTAATAAAAATCATGCAAAGAGTGTAAATAATCTTTTTTGTTTTCTTTTTGTTAACTTCTTATGCAAGAGTGGCTAAATTGATTTTCATTAAATGTGTAGGCGATTTATATAGCTGAGGAAAAAGTGTACTTTTACTACTCTAGCATTGTCATTTTGCTTCTGTGCTATGCTGCTATTGCTGCTGATTCTCTTGAGAGTTACTCTGCTTGCCACAGATTCTCAGGGTCAAGATACCCCATCTTGTTCTTGGGCAAAGAAGATTCTTTAACCTGAAGTCCAAATGATGTTTTATTGTTTTTTTTCCTTAATGTAGGTGGCAGTTTTTGTTTGTTTTATCATACACCATCTACCAACCACTCACATGGTAGGGACACAATCACTGTCATCTATACTACAAGCTCCAGAAAGGTTTGTATTTCTTCATGATTGTTTCTGTTGTTACTTCCACAGTAAACAGAGGTTCTCAACAGCCTTTTCAGTCAGAGGCAGTTCTAAAATAACACCTTGGTGCCAGGCACAGTGGCACAAACCTGTAATCCCAGCTATTCAGGAGACTAAGGCAGGAGGATTGCAAATTCAAGGCTGGGCAACTTAGGCAGTTTCTGTCTCTAAAAAAATTAAAAAGGGCTAGGGGTATAGCTCAGTGCTAAAGTGTCCACTGGGTTCAATCCCAGCACCACATAAAAAATAATAATAATTAAAAAAATGATGAAGCTGGGTGCAGTGGTGCACGCCTATAATCCCAGTGACTTGTGAGGATGAGACAGGAGGATTGCAAGTTCAAAGCCAGCCTCAGCAACAGCAAGATGCTAAGCAACTCAGTGAGACCCTGCCTCTAAATAAAATACAAAATAGGGTTGGAGATTGACTCAGTGGGCAAGTACCCCTGAGTTCAATCCCCAATATCTGCCCACCCCCTTCCAAAAAGATGAACACTTTGGTGTAAGTATAATACCTTCAACCTTGGAGAGGCGGTCTGTTTCTTTCTCATCAAGACACTGGCCCACCTCATTTCCCAATGTACTATTAATCACTTCCAGAATGATTCATCTTTATATAATTCTTTCTTTGGAAAAAAAAAAAAAAGGTCTTGCACCAAGGTTAAACTGGCAATCATAACATTGCTCTACATTGGTACATTTCCCAAAATCTGTATTATTCAGTTGTGTAGTGGACATCTGTTGTCTATATCTGCCAAAAATCCATTTGCCCTTCTTTTTGAAATGGTGCCCTGAACTTACTTTCTATGGATATGACCATGAAAATGTTAATCCACATGACCCCATTTTCCTTGGACAGGAGATAGACATGTAACTCAAACTATACAAATCAGATGCTTTCTTCTCCTTGGAATTTGGGATTTATGTGGAATGCAAAAAAAAAAAAAAAAAAAAAAGTGGAAAAACCAGTTGGTGCTGATTAATCCCATCTGGCTTTAACTGTCCATTCGTTTCTGTTATCCCAAGATACAGTTTGACTCCTGACTTTAAGACTGACTCAAAGATTGTCTAAAGGTGTCCCTGTTCTTCAGTCCTACTTTCTTGTACCTGTTGAGATGAGTTGATTTCTGTTTCTTGCACTTAAGGAACCCTAACTAATGCATGTTCTACCCATCTGAATTTTTCAACATGCAAGTTTTCCCCTAAAACTCAGAACTCAGAAAACTTAGCTCTGATTAGACAAACAAAAAGAGATGAGATTTCTGACATAGAGGTTCACCTAAATACCAGGTAGAACCATAAATTGATCCTACCGTCTTACCAACACCATCCATCCAGTTTACTTTTCTTATGAGATGCTGGATCTCTTCACAGGATATGGATAAGACCAGATCACACTTGGAAGGTTGTTACTGATGTCAAATGACTATCATCATTCATATTCCAAATACAGTAGTTATTTCTTCCTGGCTAATCTCTATCCATTTAATTTCTTTTTATTATTTTGCTGAACAGACTAGGACCTCCAGTACAAAGTTCAACAGAAATGGTAATAGAAGATATCTTTGTCTTTTTCCTAAAAAGAATATATCTGTAATTTCATCAAAAAATAATTTTTGAAAGTTTTTAGTAGATTGCTTTGACTAGGATGATGCTTTTCTATTTCTACTTTGCTAAGAGTTTGTAATTAGTGTTCTTATGAATGGGTATTAAAATATTAAAAATCTTCTCTGTACTTATGGAGATTATATGTTTTTTTTCTCCTAATTTCTTAATGTGGCAAATTGCAGTGATGGAATTCCTAATATAAAAAGTACAATTCTTAATATGAAATATGTTTTGGCATGGACACTCCCAACTTAGTCATAAGATACTCACCATGGGATACTCCCAATTTAGTCATGATACACTCACACACACACACACACACACGCGCGCGCGCACACACACAAATGCATAAGCATGTCAGGTTCCATTTGCTAATATTTGCTAATATTTTGTCTAGAGGGTTTCCATCCACTTATAATTTTCTTTTCTTATAGTATTTATGTCTGATTCTGGAGTGAAAGCTATATTGGTCTCAGAAAATGAGATCACTAGAGGGAAATTTCTTCTTTTTCTGTCTTTTAAAATAGTTTGTATGACTTAGGGTTCATCGTTTACTTGAAACAGTAATTCTCAGGCTTTAGCATGAATCCTTGCTTATACATATTCATCAGCCTTACACCCAGAGTTTCTAATTTAGTATGTATGAAGCGAAGTTGAGAATTCACACCTCTAACAAGTGCTTTTGTTCTGAGAACTAGAATTTTAAAACTACCTTAAAATTTGGGAATATTGATTTCTAAAATCCAATGGGCTGATATGCATGGTTTTATTAAGTAGTGAGTGGATTTTAAACTATTCACTATCAATATGATGTCACTTTTGTTAAGGTAACTTTGACATCCCCTTTGGTAAGTTAGATTTCTCTAAGAAATGGTCCATTTTATCTAAGGTTTCATTTACATTGACAGTTATTTAGGACATTCTCTTATAATGCTTTAAATTCTTACCACATTGTGTCCTGTTTTTCACTTCCAATATTGTTTATCTATGACATCTCCAATGTGCAGCTGACTTGATCTGACTGCCCATAGCCAATTGTCTATGCATTTCTTTCAGTTTGCAGTCAGTGGCATCATACTGATAGATTAGAATCAACAATGGTAAGAATGTTTACACTATTCTAATCATAAACCTCTATAAGTAGGGGACTACCCCACCTAGAGAGCTAGTCTACCAGCAAAACACCACTACTTTTTTCTCTCTCTCACCCTCTCTCCTTTTCTTCCTTCTGGCCTCTCTCTCTCCCATCTGATTTGTTACAGATTTTTCTGTTTTATTAGTGTTGTGAAAATAATTTTTCGTTCTTTTTAATGGTGTTTTTATCCTTGTTTTTAATATAAATTTACATTTTATCTTAGTTTTATTTTATATTTTATCTTATTTATATTTTATCTTAGTTTTATGATTCTCTTTGTTCCATTTCTACGATTTATCCGTTTTTTAAGGTCTCGGGTGGATATTTGGCTCATTAATTCTTCTTGTTCTTGTTTTGCAATATATGCATTTTTCTCTCAAATCTGCCTAATTGTATTCCACAGATTTTTCTATAAGGGAGTTTAATTTGTAATTCATGGCTTAATATTTATTACTAATCACTGTCCTTAGGATTTCTTCTTTGATTCATGGCTTACCTAGGACTGTCCTCTTTTAAATGTCTTCATATTTGGCAGTATGATCTTGATTTAGTTGTTTATTTTAAGCTATTTTATTAATATTTTTATTTTATAGTAGAGTAGTTATAGAATGTGGCATACATGTTATGAGTTTTTAGTATTTGTTAAGAATCTTTGCGATCCAGAACCTGTTCAACTTTGGAAAATGTTTCATTTGAGCTTGAAAAGAATGTGTATTCCCTAATTGTTCTCTAAATAACTTTCTTTCTTTCTCAAATCTCACCCTTAAAATCCTTTATACTTAAAGTTTTTATCTGGTTTAATTATCAGTTTCTGAGAGAAATGTGTTAAAATTGTTCCACTATTTAGATCCTTTGTCACTGTTTGTTCTTTCCATTTGCATTAGAATCTCAGCCCTGACTAAAATATCTTGTCTAATACACCATGGACTAGGACATCAGTTTCACTTTTCTTCTGTAATGTTTCCTTACAGCTGGTTATGGTTCTTGGAGTTTTCTTGTCTATCCTTCAAGCTAAAAGTCATCTAATATGACTTTTAAAAACATTTCTTCCAGAATTTTCTGTATGTCTACAGTGAGAGAGAAACCATCTCTGCCAGCTCAGCTAGTCCTGTTCACCTGTGCTCTTCTTGTGCTTTCCAATCCTACCTCTTATTTATTTTTGCTAAGATATAAATTTTAACTTTTGTCTTTGTTATTTTCTTTCATCTTAATCTTATTTTTCATTTGTTATTCTCTTTTCCTCATTTATTGTATTGGAACTCTTATTTTTTTCTTGTTATTTTTATACTTAATTTTACAAAAGTACTCAAGATTTTTGACTTATCAATGAAGAGTTTTGTAAGGGCAAGTATATGTTTTGAATACCATTTTCTTAGTTTCCATTTGTCATATTGTTCTATGTCTATTCTTTACCTGCTTTTTAAAAGTTCATTGAGATTTTGCTATGAAAAATCATGCAAAGTTCGTTTCATATTACAAGAATGCTTGAAAAGGCTGTGTAACTTTGTTTACAATTTAGTCAATTCATAGCTATTAAATAATTTATTTGATTATTCAGTTATAAACTATATGATTTTTATTAATTCACCATTTGTAAATGAGAATGATATGATGAATTTATGTACTTCTCTTACATAGCATATTACATATATAGAACATTTAATATATTTTCTGTAATTCAGCAGTTGGCTAGTACTCAATGTCGATTAAAAAGTGATTAGAATCATCTCTTAAAAATCAACTTTTAAATACTAATAAGAAATTTTTTTAAAAAAAATGTAAGCTAAACACATTCTAGTTTAATACCATTAAGTCTGCATGTCACACTATTAGTGGAAAATAAGGCACAAATTCTGTAGGGTTTTGAAATGTCAGAAATGTATACTATTATTAATAAAAAACATTGTTTTGTAGTACAGATTATAAGATAGTACAATTTTTTTAATGTTTTGATTTAATTATGTAGTAAATATTAGAAAGGTATCTTTCAGTTTTGAGCAGGATAATATTATGGTGAAGCAGGTGGTAAAGAACAATATGTCTGGTATTGATAGGCAAAAGATCTGCAATGAGGTCAAGATTGGAACCATGAAGATCAGATACAAGCAGTTTATTTTAATAAAAAAATATATTATGACAAGAGATCTGCAAGACCGAATTAAGAAAAAAATGAGAAACATTGCCAAGAATAACAAATATGTCGGGCTGGGGTTGTGGATCAGTGGCAGAGCGCTTGCCTTGCACATGTGAGGCACTGGGTTCGATCCTCAGCACCACATAAAAATAAATAGACAAAATAAAGACATTGAGTCCATCTATAACTAAAAATATTTTAAAAAAAGAATAACAAATATGTCGGGGGGAAATCGACAAATTGAACACTTCAAAATAAATCTTTAAAAAGTAACTCCTTCATACATCTATAAAAATCTCAGAGTTCCCTAGGGGGAAATGGATTTATTTCTATTAAAAAATAAATACTTAGTAATAACATTTATTAGAAAACAAATATTGGTTTAAAATACATTTAAAATTTTAAATTAGGACTTTTTCTTTGGTGAACTTGAATTAATTCAAGATGAACTAATATGGACGAGATTTTACCCACATCTATTGCCTTAACTGCAAAAGAAAAAAATGAGAAAAAGAGTTTTTTGATATTGTACAGCAGACAGTACAGTACTGTAATCCCTGAGGGAAGGGAAACAGGCAAGGCAAACCCAATGATTTTTATCAGTTTATTGCTTGGAGGCATTTTTCATGCTGAAGTACAGGGATAGGAACCCAGACAGAGATTAGTGCAGTGGTCTTGCTAAGTTGAGAGAAAAAAGTCAATTTGATGAAACTGAGAATTTGCTAGTAGGATTACTGAGACTTCAGAGGAGTCCCTTGAGTTTTCAGCAGAGAACCACTTACACACAGGAGATAGGAAAACCACCTCAGAATCTCAGAAAGAACCACCATAAAGGAATAGGCAGAACAATGCCTACAAATTACACAGGATTTGGAATTGTTCTTGTTCCTTGAAGCAAATGTGTAAAGATCATAAAATGCAAAGTGGAATCAGAGAGATTTCTCAGAAGTGTATCACCAGTGAAATTGCACAGGCACCAGAGTGAAGGTTGTTTTGGATATGGTTCTAATGGCCCTCTATTTACCCCACTGGTGAAAGAGGATTCTTCTACCCTAAATAGTACAGGACAACTAAACACTGGATGCCTTGTTCTGTACAGAAGAGAATGGCAGTAGTTTATTGATCACATGCACTTATAGCCTAGACATGGATCCTTATGCCATGTAGGGCCACAGGAGGTTGCACTAGGGAGTAGAGTAAACCGGAAGGGTCTGTGGGAGGCAGGCTTTGTAGTAACAGGATGGTGGGTATTCATTAGTTCCCATGGTAAGTTGATTGTCTTATTTGTATAATTTGTGAACTGACAGTGAAGTGAAACACATTAGGTTGAGGACCAGATCAGGTGCAATTGATTCAGCTTGTAGGGAAACCAGATGACCTTTCCTGATGGCTGGAAGGTGCATTTGATGAAAGCAGGGGAACTCACTGCTAGGACTTTGGAGCTGGGTAAGGCTCAAAGATGCTAAAATAGAACTTGAAATTTTGCTTTTTATACTATAGACACATTGTAAAAAAGTATAAAAGAAGACTCGACATGATCCAACTGATTATAAAATATATACCTATTATATAACTTGCATATCACAAGTTACATGAAAAACAAAATTCAACACAATTTTAAGAAATGTAAAAAAGTAGAGCAATTGATAGTATAAAGTCCACAATGCTCATTATCAATTGAAATTAAAATGTAAAATGTGCAGAAAAATGTGCAAAAAATATAATCCCCATAACTATGAGAAAAATCTATTAATTGAAATTGATTCAGAAATAATAGTGACAATGAAAATAGCAATAATGTATAACTAGGTCTTGCAAATATAACCCCACATGTTCAAGAAGGTAGAGAAAACATTAAATGATGAGAAAAATTAGATAGTATAAAATTGTCCCAATGAAATTTGTAGAGATGGAAAATACAATAACTCAATGAAAAACATATTATATGGCATTAAGAACAGTCTGGGCACATTGGAAGAAACTACTGGTGAATTTGAAGGCACGGCAAAAGAAACTATACACAAAAAATCACAGAGAGAAAAAAACTTACCAAGAATCAATGTCCATTTAGACAATTACCTACTAATTACGATTACCTAGTTTATTGCAAATGTAACTAAAATTCCAGAGGAAAGCAGTGAAGGATGGGATGTTACAAAATCTTTACAGAAATAATACCTGCAAAGATATTATTATCTGCAAAATATTTCAAATTTCAAAAAAACTATAAACCCAATGATACAGGAAATTCAATAAAAATCATTAAGAAATACCAAATGATGTCATAATCAAATTATAGAAAAATCATAGAAAATCTTACCATCAGGGAAGAAACTACATTACAAAGGAACATATTTAATAATAATAGGAGACTTCCATTAAGCAAAAAATAGTGGATGAACAGCTTCAAAGTCCTGGAGGCAGGGATGACACATGATCAACCATATGAAAAAATGCTTCAAATACACAACCAAAATAAAATTCTTTCTGAACTAATAAAGTTGGAAAAATACTTTGCCAGCAGAAATGCATGAGAAGAAATCTTCTGATAGAAAAGCACAGATGGAAAATCACATCAGCAGGAAATTTGGATTTAAACTAAGTAACTAAAAGCTCCTGAAAGAGTAAATTGATGGTACAAATCTATTCTTAACTCATTTTTTAAATGTCTTGGAAAGGTAAGGACTGTGTAAAGCAAACATAATATCTAAGTATTGTAATGTTTAAAGTATTTGTGCAATATAATGTATGACAAATGATAGGATGAGGAAACAGATTTGTGATTTTATGGTTCTTAGGAAATACATGAAGTTAAATTATTATTTGAAGGTAAACTGTGATGTTATTGATTCATATTGCATACAACAACCCCTAAACAATGAAATAAAAAGAAATAGGTAACGAGTCAATAGTAGGAATAAAATAGAATAGGAAATGATACTCAATCCAAAAAAATGCAGAAAAAATAAATAAATAGAATTTCAGATGGGATGGTTAGAAAGCAAATAGCAAGAATGTAGATTTAAACCTGTATATATTCATGACTATACTAAATGTGAAAGGTATGACACAAAAATTAAAAAGCAGACATCATCAGACTGAGGTTTTTAAAAGTAGGTAGGCCCAAATTTAGACAATCTGCAAGACATGAAATTTAAACAGAAAGGAGGAGGTAAGTAAAAGCATGGGAAGAGATATACCATGGAATAATAAGTACCATGCAAAGAATCATGAAAACACTAGCAAATGACTATCATTTCTGGCCAGAGTGAAGAAACAGGGATAGGATTTAACATACATATGAAACAAAAGTGTATAAATGGTATTTAATAGTATCTTTTAAAACTGTTCATAAGACAATAAGGAGAATGATTTCTGAGAGATGGAGAAAAAATGAGATGGCCCCATAACCTCCTTGGTTAATGCTTTGAGAGAAAATTACCATAATAAATGGAGGGAATTGACAAATGTCTTGAAAGACATTAATTATCAAAGTTTACTCAAGAATAGGTAATCTGAATATCTCTAGATTTGTTAAAATTGAAATTGTAGTTCTAAGACTTCTCACAAACGTTACTTCAGGTTTGTATTACTTACCTGGAAGTGTTAACAAATGTTTAAAAGAAAAATAATATCAATTTCATACCAATTCCCAAAATTAATGTGTAAGGAATTCTTCCCCATTTGCTTTATGAGGCTATCTTTAACAGCTGACAAAACCAGGCAAAGGTATTAGAAAAAAAAAAAAAATGCTCAGAAAAGAGAATCAATCAGTCAATATTACACATAAATATCTATGTAAAACTTCCAAACACAGTTTAGCAAATTAAGACCAGATTATATTAAAAACATAATAAGTCATAACCAAGTGGGTTTTATAACAGGAATATAGGACTGTTTTAGCATAAAATAAATCAATGCATTCACTATATTATAAGCTAAAAAAGAAAAATTGTACTGAAAATGTATCTCACTGAAAAGCACAGTTCTAAATCTATTCCTGATAGAAAATTTTTTGGCAAAGAAAGAATGCAAGAATACTCTCAACCTAATAAAAATGCATCTATAAAAACCTATAGCTAACATAATACTTAGTGATAAAAGAACAAGTGTTTTTCCTCTGAAGTCAGGAACAAGACATAGATGCCTGTTCTTCTCAAATCTATCACTTGCAGGCAGGTTTTCAACTTAAGAGTCAAATATCTGGAGAGAAATTTCCCCCACATGTGATGATGTGTGTATTTGCACTGCCTACATGTTCACAGCTGAGCGATGGGATTAATAGAAAGATCATACACTGCATGAGTCTTTCTTCACAGCCAAGCACTATAATCTTTCCATGCTTCTTTTTATGTCATAACTTTTAGTTAACTTGACAATTTGGAAAAAAAAGGATGACCAAATAACTTTTTATTAGTACTGTTAAGATGAGAGGAACACTATTCAAAGGCTCTGGTTGGGATCTTGGTTTTGCCACTTAGACAAATATCCTTCCATGGTCTCAGCTTCTCATTCAATAATAAAAGGGACAAACTAAAAGACTCCCAAATTCTCTTTTCACTTGGAGATTTCTAAGTATCTAGATTAGCATCTTTCTACTTTTATCATTTAGTACAATTACCTGGAGAGTTCAAATTCCTGCCTCCTGCATTCAAGAGCTTCTCCTTCAGTGCATCTTGAGTAGAGCCAGATAATTTGCATTTCTAACAAGTTCTCAGGTCCTGATGCTGTTGCTGGCTCTGACTACACTTGGAGTTGTACTGGTTTAAAATCTAGAGATTATCTACTTGCAATTCTATTTTAAGACACTAGATGATGTATTTTGGGCTGAAATATTCCAGTAAGGCTAAGTATTTTAAATAGCACAGTATAAAAAATTTGTGTAGAGATTGTGTAGAAATATTTGTGTAGAAAAGCTAATTTTTAAAAATATTATCACCCGTATTTTCTTGGTTAAGGAGACACGTTTGGATTACGTGTGTGAGTTAGTAAATTTAATCCATTTTATTATCTTTTCTTGTATAAAGACAATTGATTTATATTTTGGGGTATAGAACAGGATCTTCTGCCTTCTTGAGCTTATAATCAAGTGAAGGAGACAGACTTTAAAGCAAAAACAAAGAAAATGTAAAACTTGAATTTTATTACATGAAAATTCTAAAACAGTTCTTAAACACACACACACACACACACACACACAAACACACAACATACTCTCATAAAAATGAGAGTCTGAGAAAGAGGTTAACTCCAACTGAGGGGGGACAAATAGAATTAGACCTGGTGACCTGATTCTGGTGATGTAGAAAACAGAAAATGCCAGATTAAGGGGATCCATAAAATAGATGTGGGGAATCTATTTTAAATATTTTCCTATTTTGGAAGAACATTAATCTATTGAGAACTCTCTATTTGAGGTACTATATACATTTTAAAATATATTAAGCACATTGATAATAATTATGAAATAATTATTATCTAGAAGATACACTTAGTCATAAAATCTATGATTGTAACTATCAAATTTCATTTTAAAATCTATTAACTTTTAATTTCTATTCTCTTTTGCTTCTTTCTATTTTAACAATGTCTTCTAAATTTCTATGAACAAAGAGTGTGAATAAATAAAAAGAAAATTTTATATCAGACACTGGACAAACCAAATCCATATTTACTATGATTTGGGTATGGTTTAAGTGTGTAGTTCAAAGGTTCATGTGTTGGAAGCTGGACCCTCAGTGTGGTGATGCTGTTATGGGGCAGATGCTCAGAAAACACACCAAGTCCCAGTTTTGTCCAAATTGGATAGTCTTTATTAGCCAGGCAGTGACTGCTTCCTATAGGACCTAAACAGTTCCTGCAGGGAACAGCAGTGAGCCTGAGCATTTCATGGTATATTAAAGACAAAAAAATCATATCACGTCCTCCCTTGTATAGGCGGTCTGCAATTCTACAAAGCGAGCTTGGTTACAGAAGCTAAAATTAGCAATTAAATGTCTGTAGCAAGAGTCGGGGACTTTTTGTTAGGGTTGGGGTTGACATTTGTGGTTGGGTAGGTGTTGTAACAATTAGTTTCTTAATTGAGCTAATTGCCCACTCTAATCAAGATGGAGTCACTCAGGCTAAGTTCTTTAAGTACTACTTCTAACTTATAACCAGGATAGCTTAACACTACTTATCCTATAAATTTACCTTATCTTATTGATTGATATCTTATAGTCTATAGGGTGCTTACTGAGCTGAGTCATAATCTAAGCTAGGCTATAACAATGCCAAGAAGTGGTGGTGGAGGCTGGGGACATAATTTAGTGTTAAAAGCTTGTTGGGCATGCAGGAGGTCCTATGTTCAACCTCTGGTACTGCAAAAACCAAAACCAAAACAAAAACAAAATAATAGCATCACCTACAAGAAGTGAGGGCCTACTGGGAAATCATTAGGTCATTTAGAATGTTCCCTTTTGAAAAAATGAAAGTAGTTTTTATGGGACCCTGGGGTAGTTCTCAAGAAAGGAATGTTATAAGAAACAAAAACTAGACATCCCTGATGTCTCTGCTTTTTGTCTCACCATGTGATCACTCCCTCTTGCTCCCACTGTTAGTCAGTTTTTTTTTTTTTGTTGTTGTTTCTGTAACCAAAATTCCTGACAAGAACAAGTTGAAAGAGAAAATGTTTATTTTTGGCTCATGGTTACAGAGATTTTGGTCTATGCTCTGCTGCCTCTATTGCTTTGGGCCCATATTGAAGCAGAACATCATGGCAGAAGGGCATGGTCAGGGAGTGCTGCTCTGCTCATTGTTGCCAGGAAGCAGAGAGAAGAGGGGAAGGAGTTGCAGATTAACCCTTTTAGAGCATTCCTCCAGCATCCTACTTCCTCCAACCACACCACATTACAGTTACCACCCAATCAGTTCATTCAAATTATTAACCCATTAAATAGATTAATCCACTGATCTGGTTATAGCTCTCATAAACTAGTCATTTTACCTCATGCACTAACACAGGAACTTTTGGGGAACACCTCACATACAAACCATAACACCCACCATGTGATGAGGTCCACCACGAGGCACTCAGCAGAGCCAGCACCGTGTTCTTTTGACTTTCAGCCTCCAAAATTGTAAGCTAAATAAATCTCTTTTCCTTATAAGTTACTCTGCCTTGAATATTTTGTTATAGCATCAGAAAATGGACTGATACAACAGTAGAACAAATATTATTTATAGAAATAAAGTTTGGTGAAAACTGATATAATATATATTTCCAGACTTAGTGTCAACACATATTCATATGATTTATGTGTGGATATTATTTTACTTATTTACTTTTGGATTTAAAGTTCTAGAGCACAAAGATTTAACCAGCTCTATGGTCTGTACCTATGAATTTTATTCATTCATTCTAGTTTTCTACTTGCATTCTAATATTAGAGTAGGTAAGAATTTCATGATTACTAAGATTTGTTGAATTACTATTATTGAAACCAGAGTTTCTCTGCTTCTGCTGGTGGGTGGAGTCTGCTTAAACTGTAAGCCTCTGCGTTTTACAGCTCTTAATTGTGGGCAAGGCTCTGCAGTGTTGCTAAATTGGCAGCTCACTGCCAATTTCTTCTTTCTGGATTCTTGTCCCACAAAATGTAAGAATGAAATCCACAGATGAGGATGAGTGAGTATAAGAGTAGAATGTATTCGAGTATGAGAGTATGAGTAGAAACAGAACTTCCCCAAGGGGACCTGATAGGTGTGGCCACTTGGGTGTGCTAGTCTCAGGGTTTATATAGCACTTAGGTCAATGTTATTGGTTCAAATTTACACTAATTGATGTTTGCAAAAGTATTAATGCTATTGGTACAAATTTGTGCTTACGAGTTTGTGAAAGTACCAAGGCTATTGGTTAGCCCTGCAAACCCATTCATGTCTAACCCACTTCTGTTTTTCTACTTCTCACGGGGAGATTGAAGTTGTCTGATCATGGATGCTCAGGGAATCTGGGCTGCAGTGCTGTGTGGACTGGGTGTCCACATCAACTCTAGCTGAGCCACTTCAGGGTGACAGGTCACCATCCCTGACTTACCTCCTAGGCCACAGTTCACTGCTATATTCTAGCCCTCCAGCCTACCCAGGCAACTCGTCCACCAGTGGGGATTACTGTGCTGGATGTGTGGCTCAGTGGAAGAGGAGCCTTATCGTTATATGTTATGTACATGATGTACTTACCTTGAATAATCCCAACACAAGAATGTAAGTAGTACTAACTTCATAGTAAATATTGCTTAAATAAGTCATGCATTTTTAAAATGGTATGACAGATTCCCCTTGACTACACAGTGAATACTTGGCCCATACAACCTATTTTGCACTATTTGGTCTATGAAGGGGAATTACTGCCAATTCAACAATTTAATGGTCAGTCCCATAATACCAGGCATTTATCCACTTTTAGTTTTGTGTATGTCTCTCAAGTAGCAAATAGAACTGGGAAGTTATCCTGATTGGAGCTTTGAATTATTGGTGAGCTATATATACCTGAATATATTTTCAGATTGATGCTATTTCAGAAACATAAAAGCTAATAAAATATATCAGGATTTATACTCTTTAAAACATCATCATTGCTATAGTTTAGGTGAGGTTTGAGTGTGTTCCCCAAAGGTTCAAGTACTGAAGTTCAGGCCTCAATTTTGAGATATTAGGAAGGTGAAAACTTAATCTGACTATAGTGTTTAGAGGTAGAACCTTTGGGAGCTTATTAGTATTAGATAAAGTCATCAGTGTGGAACCTCATAGTTGAATACTGGATGCTTTATAAGAAGAAGAGAGAACAGAAGACACACATGCAAGCTTTCTGACTCTTGCTATGCTATGAGGAGTGCCAATTTGGGGCTTTTCCAGCAAGAAGAGATGGCCCCTCATCATGGGACCAGAATGATGAGCCCAAATACAACTCTTTTCTTTATAGAGAAGTCGGCCTCAGATACTTCATTATAATTATGAAAAATGGACTAATACAGACACAGAGGCAGAATTAGAAAACAATATAGACAACCAAGACAATATGCACAATTTAAACAACATATAGTCTACAAAATGAAGGAAACCTTTTGGCCCACATAGGACAGGATGTTTAGTTCCAAATGAATGTGTGTGACTCTAACCAAAGATATATCTGTCAGGTTTGGTTAGGGTCCAAGATGCCCAAATAAGGAAGCTGGTCAGTGGAGCTGCAAACCAGATGTGACCTTACTAGTGGACACGCCTCCTGTCAATCAGCGAGTTTTCCTGACCCATCAGGAAGGACTATGGCCTTCTCTTCCTGTACCCAACCCCTCCCCTTCCTGACCGGGTTTTCTTGAAATTCTCTATGCATGGAATCTCCCACGCCATTTCTCCCTACCCGCTCTGATGGACGGGGAAATGGTCCGAGGGCTCGCCTTCTAATAAAGCCTTGCCGAGTGGCTTAATTCATCTTCTCCTGGTCATGTGAATTTTACAATGCCATTTCATTTCTTTCCTTTTCCACAATTATCTAACCATCAGGTCCACTATTTGTCTCAGAGACATGTTCTGCTCTTAAACTGTAGCTTCCTGTGATATTTTTTCTGGACAATATCCAAAGTTTGAACCTTTGCTGATTTCTCAGACATCTGTGCATTACTGGCCTGTGTCTGCTGGAATTGTGTGGCAGATGAACAATAGCCACATATTCTTTGACACTGTTCCTTTTATGTGGTGGGAATTATTTGTCTTTCTTTTGGACCTGGACTGGTATAAAGCTGTTCAGACTAATAGAATGCAGTGAAGGAGATTATGGCAGTTCTAGACAATATTTTTATGAGAGAAGTAGTTTTGTTTCAGTCTTATAAAAGCCCTAAGGCACAAAAGAAGAAATCAGACCAAAGTTCTGGAGAGAATATACAGAGAAGTCAGAAAATACGTGGCATTATGGTTTGAATCTGGAATGTCTTCTGAAGGATATGGAGAATAAACCCAAGGGCACTTCCCCAATCTTCAGCTGTTCCCCCACCTGCCTTCCTGCCACACCTGTGTAAGGAGATGTCCATGATAATTTGGAGCTTTTGTCATTCAGAAGCTCAGGCCTCAGCCAAAGGGAAGGCAGGAAGGGAAAATGGGAAGAACACCAAAAGAACTGGCAATTGACCCCCACCTGACTGAACCAGCTGTCCCCAGTACAATAGGCCCTAGAGAACTTCACTACCTGCCCTCCTGTCCCACCTGATATGAGCCCCCCAAAAGTAACTGGCCAAATCATCCCATGCCCTGGCTTTGCTAAACCCTATAAAAGTCACACCCTTGTAGCCCGTCACCATTTTCTCTCCTGAAAATATGCCCCTGCTGTACTTAATAAAAAGCATCGCTGATCCATTGAGGTCTGTCTGATTTCAGTTATTTTTGCTTTCATCCCCCCATAAGTTTATGTGCTAAAGACTTGGTCCTCAATACAGCAATGTCCAGACATGGGGCTTTTGGAGACTGAGGGCTCTGACCTCATTAGTGAATTAATCCATTTGATAGATTAATAATTTGAATGGAGTACTGGGAGGAGGTGAAAAGTATAGGCAGGTAGGGCATGGTTGGAGGAAATAAGTCACTGGAGTCATGTCCTTGAGGACTGTATCTTGATCCTGCCTTGCATTTCTCCTTCCTGTCTCCTTCGTCTATCTTGCTCTTCTTCCATAATGTTCTGACTCAACTCAGTCCCAAAGCAATGGAGCTGGCTGATGATAGACTGAAACCTTCGAAACTATGAGCCTAAATAAATCTCTCCTCCTCTAAGTTGTTCTTGTCAGGTATTTGGGTTACAGTGACAAAAAGCTGACTATCACATATGCAGAGGCAGAAGGGTCTACCTGAGCCAGTCTCCCAGATAATCTTGGCAAACAAGTGTGCAGGGGAGTGAAGCCATCTTAAATGCTCAAACCCAACCCAGCCTCCAGGAAAAAAAAAAAAGACTCAGCATTCTGCAGAACAAAATAACCACCCAGCTGATATGACCAAATTCTAACCTACAGAATGGTGATATAGAGCAAAATGTTTATTATTTTAAACCATTAAGTTCAGGGGCACTTTTCACATAGCAGCAGATATCAGGCATTCTGCATCTTGGATGAATTTTTCCCTTATTTGATTGTTCATGTCAATTCTCCAGCCCTTTCTATTCCCAACATGGGTAGTTACCTTCACAGCACCCTATCACAGTCATTTCCTCTAGTTCCCACTCTCCTTTGTTTTGCCTATTCCGTTCTTTCTGAGTCTTGCTTATTTATATGAACATTCTTTCCTGTCATGGTTTGTAATTGATCTGTTTGTATAAAGCAGGCATGCTGGGCTGGGGCTGTAGCTCAGTGGTAGAGCGCTTGCCTCGCATTCGTGAGTCACTGGGTTCAATCCTCAGCGCCACATAAAAATAAATAAAAATATATATAAAAAAAAAAGCAGGCATGCTCTTTTCTCTCTCTCTCTCTCTCTCTCTCTCTCTCTCTCTCTCTGGTTGTTGTTGTAGATGGACATAATATCTTTATTTTTAAAATTTATTTTTATGTAGTGCTGAGGATGAACCTACTGCCTCACACATTCTAGGCAAGTGCTCTCCCACTGGGTTACAATCTCAGCCTAGCATACTCCTTTTTGTATATGAATTTCTTCTGATAATATTGCAAGGAGACTTTGTATCAGTTTCCCATTGGGGCTGAAGGGAGTGTATGTTTCTCCCTGTTGGTATCTTTCTCTATGATGCTTTATCTTTATGTACAGGTCAGTTTTTCCATGTATAACTAACTTTATATTTTCCCTTCTCTTTCTCTGACTATCCCTCTTAGTTTTTCTCACTGTCTCCCAGGACGAGATGTACAGAACAATGGATTAGAGCAAGACACTGGATCCAAATTGCTGGGAACAGACTTTACTTCTGCTATTTACTTTGTGACAACCTTGGGCAAATGTATTAATATCTCAGTGTTGTTGTAGTTTTTCCATAAGAAATATGAAAACAATGATACAATATTTTTTGCTTATCCATAGTCACAGCAGTTTTTACAGTTTCAGTTATACAATGTCAAATATGTTCTCAAAATATTAAATGGAAAAATTCTAGAAATAAACAATTCATAAGATTTTTGTTTTGTTTTTTTCTTGTTTTTGTTTTGGGTATTGAGGATTGAACCCAGGGGTGCTTTTACCACTGAACAATATATGCAACATTTTATTAAATTTTGAGATAGAGTCTTGGTAGGTTAATGAGGCTGGCCTTGAACCTGTGATTCTCCTGCCTCAACCATCCAAGTTGCTGGCATCAAAGGTGTGTTCCTCCGTGCCAGGCACAATTCATTGAGTTTTAAATTGAACACTACTATGACTAGCATAATGAATTTCATGTTGTCCCTCTCCATCCTGCCTGAGACAGAAATGAAGTCTGTCCAGCTTATTCATGCTGTATATGCTACTTGCCTATTAACCATCTCCATTATCACATCAACTGTTGCAGTATCAGAGTGTTTGTGTTCTAGTAAACACTTACTTTACTTAATAATGGCCCTCAAACTCAAGAGTTGTAATATTGGCAATTTGGATATGCCAAAGGAAGTCATAAAGTACTTCTTTTAGGTGAATTAAAATCATTATTTAGAGAGAGAGCAGATTCCCATAACTTCTGTTACAGCATATTGTTAAAATTCTTGTATTTTATTATAGTTACTATTGTTAATCTCTTAGTGTATCAAATTTATAAATTAAACTTTATCATAGGTTTATATGTTTAGGAAAAAACATAGTGTATGTAGTGTTCAGTAGTACTATGCGCAGTTTTGGGCAGCCACTGAGGAGACCTTGGCACACACACTCTGCTGATTAGCAGGGAGTACTGTAGTCCCCAACTCAGAGTTGTTCTAAGTCAATAAGTACATAAATAATGAATATAAATCCATACATGTACTTACATGTGTGTCTATGTACACACACATAGATATGTATTAGGATGACAGATGGTCCACAAGAGGTTCCCTCTAAATTAGACATTACAAATTCTGATTCTTACTGTGTTTCTTTGTCTCCATTTCTCATTCCCTGTCCTTTCCCTTTTCTACTACTCACATTTCCCTGGAAAATAACTGATATGAAAATTGAGTAAATCAATATAATATTCCTAATATTAATTTTTAAAAAATGAGTCCATTTTGATATATTCCTCTTATTGGCATAAGAATCTTCAAGCTTGTACGGAAGTTGACTTTTAAATTTTTCTTTTATGCGATAGAATATATAAAAAGAATCTCCATCTAGCAGGCTTAGTTTACAGAAGGATATTTTGAATCTTTGTCCCTCCCACCTTTTTAAGATTGAAATATGGGAGAGATGACATTCTTAGATTCTTTGGAAGGACAGTTCTAGTAGACTCTGAGTTTTGTGAATTTCTTTCTTTCTTTCTTTTTTTAATATCTAAGAAGATATTATTGGATGTTTTTAAATATTACTAAGAACATACTAAAATGAGAAAATAGGTAACAATAATGATGAAGCTGCAGCAAAGGCAGAACACATGCTCCTGTGGCTGAAGTGACAAAAGCAGGCTGTGCAGACTTACAGTGCCTGAGTGATCTTCGCCTCCCTGCATGGTGTCCAGTGTCCACAGGCTCAATGTAAAGACACTTGTATTCATTCTTTTCCTTTAAGACCTTACAGTAACCCAAAGTAACTAACACACTTCTATTCCTTTTCTTTCTTTTTTTCTTTTTTTGGTACTGGGGATTGAACTCAGGGGCACTCGACCACTGAGCCACATCCCCAGCCCTGTTTTGTGTTTCATGCAGACACAGGGTCTCACTGAGTTGCTTAGCGCCTCCCTGTTGCTGAAGCTGGCTTTGAACTTGCGATTCTCCTGTCTCAGCCTCCCTAAGTGCTGGGATTACAGGCGTGCGCCTCCGCGCTCGGCTCCTTTTTTAAAAAAAAATTTGTTCTAATTAGCCCGGCGCGGTTGGGAGGCTGAGACAGGAGAACTGCAAGTTCAAAGCCAGCCTCAGCAAGGACGAGGTGCTAAGCAACTTGGTGAGACCTTGTCTCTACATAAAACACAAAATAGGGCTGGGGATGTGGCTCAGTGGTTGAGTACCCTTGAGTTCAATCCCCAGAGCCCCCCCAAAATTGTTCTAATTAGTTATACATGTCAGTAGAATGCATTTTGTTTCATTGTACACAAATGCATTTTGTCTCATTGTTTCATTAGCACAACTTTTCATTTCTCTGGTTGTACACAATGTAGAGTCTTATTATTTGTGCAATCATACATGTATCTAGGGTAATGATGTCCTTCTCATTCCACCATCTTTCTTACCCCCATGCGGGCTCCCCTCCCCTCTCTCCCTTTTGCTCAATCCAAGGTTCCTCCAGGTTTGTGAATTTCTGACAGAACAACTTCAGGTGTTTTGATTTGGATATGAGGTGTCCCCCTCCCCTAGCTTCTATGGTAATGCAGAGGATGTGAAGATTAGATTATGAGAGCCATAACCTAATCAGTGGATTAATTAATTAAGTGAAGGATTAATAATTTGAATGGATTACTGGCAGATGATTGTGGGCTGAATGGAGTGCAGCTGGAGGAGGTGGGTCACTGGGGACATGCTTTGGGGATTATATATTTTGTCCCTGGCTCCTCTTGCTCTCTTTCTGCTTCCTAAATGTCATGAGCTGAGCAGATTTCCTCCACCATGCCCTTCTACTATGATTCTGTAGCTCAACTCAGACTCAGAGAAATGAAGTCAGCCACCATGGACTGAACCTCAGAAACACAAATGCAGTTTTCCTCCTCTAAGTTGTACTTGTCAGGTGTTTTGGTAACAGCAAATGGAAATCTGGCTAACACACAAAGTTTACGATTCTCTTACAATTCAAGACAGCATTTTGTTTCAGGCAAGTCTTCTCAGAATCCTGACAATTCTGAGACAAGGATTTGTGAAGCAATGATTTGTAAAGTAAGTACTTGCAGGAAAACAGTAAGTTTAGCAGGATGGGAACACAAAAGAAGCCAAGTAAAATATTAGCCTGCTTTTGCTGGAATGTCAAATTCTCTGTAATATAAAATTCATCTCAGCATTGTCCTGAGGAGGGAAAAGAGCTGGGCTGTCATATTTTTCCATCAGTAAATAAATAATTGACTAAAGGCTGAAAGCCTGGGAGGTACACAAGCTCCCAGAAATTTTCAGTTAGTTTGCTCTATTTTTTCAGGCAAAACAGCTTTAGGTATTTTTTCATGAGTCTTAGTATAGGCTAAAAGCTGGCAGAGGGCTGCTTAGGAATGGTAAAAGCAATCCAAAGAGATCTAGGCAAAACATAGAGAATGTCCCAGCTCTACAAATATAAAAAATTACAAGGAAGAAAAGTAATCATGTAAAATAAAATTCGAAAAGTAATCATGCAAATAAAATTTGAATCTGCTCAAATTTACTTTTAAAAGCAACTTACTGATGGGCTGGAATTGTGGCTCAGTGGTAGAACTCTTGCCTCGCATGCGTGAGGTACTGAGTTTGATCCTCAGCACCACATAAAAATAAATATAAAATAAACATATTATGTCCATCTACAACTAAAAAAATATATATTTTTTTTTTTAAAGAAAGCAACTTACTGAGAGGTGTTAGCACATAGCAGCAGGTGGCATCCTCCAAATTTGCTGGCCATGTCTCTTGGGTAGCAACATGATTTATAGCTAATTAGTTTAGATACTAGTTCAATTTTTTTTAGAATAATAACATAGTATACTTGTCTTAAGTCAAACTGATTTTCTTTATGTTATGATTGCACTTACAAGTTAGCACAAGTAATAATGATGTAAGAAAGGAAAAAAGAGTCATTGCAAAGCTGAGAAATGTCATGAGTTCATTAACCTTTTCAGGTCAATGATACTTCTAAACACAATGGTCAGAGTTAACTTCGAACCCTATGGGGCTATTTGAGATGACCTAGAAGGAAAAAATCAAGTTGAGTGGACTTCTCTTACTGATTTTCTGATTTCAGACGTTACAAATGGACTCTTAGTCCTACTCTTACTCTTCGAAAAACCTTTTCCTGACATTCTTAAATCACAGAGAAGGCAGGCCAAGGGCAAGCTATGAAGGAAGGCATGAAGTAATGAAGTTGGGATGTGGCAGCCAGTCTCTTAGTCTTTTTGCCCTTGCTGGGACTCCTTTGAGTCTATTGCCTCCGTGGTTCTCATTTCAATCAAAGAGAAGAAAACTAGGACTGAGTGTTCCCTGTGTCTACTATAATCTCTGTGGTTCTGGATACAAAATGAAAAAGTAGACACACTCCCTATTCTCTGCAGTCAGGCTTGACATAGGCTGTGTCAGATGTGATAGTCAGGCTTTAGTTACTGTAAAAGTTATAACCCCATCTGGAGATAACTTTTCTGGCCAAATTTATGGAACATGATACCAGTGCTCCCTGAGAACTTTCTTCCCTTTTGGCAGGGAAAGGGTGGGGTGGGGAACAAAATGAATAAGAATGAGCATTTCAAGGTTAAGTAATAAAGCAGGCTGAAAGAATTTTGTGGAACAAATTAGAGGCGCCAACTCTCTAAAGAAATGAACTGATAGTGAAGTTTGAGCATTTGCAGATACGGAAAAGAAGACTAATCTGAAAATAGTAATGAGGGCTTTTAAATAAGAAAGAGACAAATCCCAGTGTAGGTGGCCTGATAAAAACTATCAGGGCAATAGAAGAGCACACAGAATTTTTCCAGATTGGAGCAGTACAGATACTATATGACCTCATCCAAACTGGCTAAGGGGGTCTCACAAGCTTCTTAGTAGAACATAACTAAACGTCTATTTCAGAACCATTTTATTTTAATATATCAAACCCTCACATATATATGTATGCATTTAGTTATGATGAAATATATATATATATATATATATATATATATATAAACTGCAAGAGATTTTTGTGGAGATATTGTTAGCCAGAACAGAGCATCGTAAACACCTTTTTAAAAATTATTTTTATTTTTAAGACAGAGTCTCACTAAGTTACCTAGGGCCTTACTAAGTTCCTAAGGCTGGCCTCAAACTTGAAATCCTCCTGCTTCAGTCACTGGGATTACAGGCTTCTGACACTGCACCTCGTTGTAAACATCTTAATTCTATTCTCAATAAGTACCCATACCCACATGTACAGGAAAGTATATGTACAGAAAATAATACGAAAAGAAGGAATACTCTTTGGGATTGGCTCCATGTTCCCATGCAGAGCTCCAGTGGGCTGCGCTAGCCTTGACCATTTATTTCTTTCAGCTTGGTTTATTGGGCCTCCGCAGCCTAGAGCCAAGGTCAAGTGGAAGACCTACTTGCTTACTTTGCTTTTACTCCAATCTAAATTGTGAACGTCAGCACTCTTTGAATCAAGGAAAGCACACCATCTAACAATAAGCACTGGAAGAAGAAAGCACAGAAAACCATGATAATATTTGGCTCAAGATAGAGGGCAGAACTGGTTGGATTCCCATCCCCTGTGTTTTTGGGGTTGGCTGGGAAGGGAACTCAAGGGAGCTCCCTTGGCTCTTCTTGTGCAGCTGGGTGGAAGAACTAGCCAGGGTTATGCAACATACACCAGATAAAAGCCTAGTTCAGTTATATGAGGCCAGAAATATAAAGTGTCTGAAATTGTTGTCTTCCTATAAAACTAAACAAAATGAACCCCTTCTCCTAATCAAGAACATCCTTTGTTCCCACTGAGAAATGAAAATCCCTTAAATCAATCTTACCCTCAAATTATTCCTGAAGAAATATTAAAATTCTAAAATAGTACAGCAACATCTATTTTCTTTTTGTCTCCTTTCCTGCTGTTGAAACTGGCACTTATGACTTCCAAAGTTTTGCATGTCAACTACAGATTTATTAGACTACTTGAAATGATTTTTCTCAGCTTTCTCTCTTCTTCATGTATAGTTCCCATTTATTACTATTTTCATATACCTAGTTCAGTTGGGTCTAATAGTCAATGTTTCACGGATGGAAATATTACCCAAACTGGGTAAACCAGGGTTCCTTTCCAGGAACGGAATCTTTTCTTGGTCAGGAACTGTGGCATGTAGCCTTTGATTAGTTAGTCTAGTCAGAAGGCATCCCACACATTCACCACATTGGGAAATCCAAGAAAATAGAGTTGACACCATCTGACCTCCCAAAGAAATAGGTATGAAAAGCTGGTAGTATTGCCATATTTAGAAGATTCCTTCAGTTTTTGGCTTATCCTTGAGGTTATTTCAATACCTCTTCTCCAAAAGTAATTTTATAAATTCTGAACATTGGGCAAATATATCTTTCTAATAAACCTTTTTTTTTTTTTACTTTAGTTCATTTAAGATTGGTTTTTGTCATGTATATCTAAAAAAATTCTACTATACCAAGATTTTCATTTGTTTCATTATTCCTATTGTGACAAAAGTTCTAGTTGATGTTTTTGGTTCAACCATATTGTGAACATCATTTGAAGAGACTGAGCCATTGAGAGGACATTTTTTGTTTAGATTTGGGTTAGCATGAGTGGCCAGAAGTTGTAGACTTTGTTTTCTCTACTTAGATCCATCTCTTGGTTTTTACCATATGCAAGAGTGCTAGTTACCTATTCTAGATTCCATTCTTCTTCTCGTCCTTGTAATAGAAATTTTATATATTCTAATCTTTTTTGCAGTTATGATGGCCACATAGTGAAGTTTTGGTCAATGAGATGTAAATGGCAGGGTTGTTTCCCCCCTTCTACAACTTTTCTAAATCCCATTTGATGGTCAGTTGGCAATATGCTCTTTTTCCCCTTTCTTCTTCAAGTCTCCCACTTTCCAGCTGACTCTCATGCCATCCAGGTCAAACTTCACCAGGTCTCTTGAACCATGAAGTAGTAGTCATGAGCTGATGTTGATGGAACAGGGTTTATGACATCATGGATCCCTATACCAGCCCTGGAATGGAATAAATATGCTCAGACCTCCTCCTCCTTTACTGCACCTTTCTTCTTCTTCCTCCTCCTCCTCCTCCTCCTCCTCCTCGTCTTCCTCTTCCTCCTCCTCTTCTTCTTCTTCTTCTTCTTCTTCTTCTTCTTCTTCTTCTTCTTCTTCTTCTTCTTCTTCTTCTTCTTTTTCTCCTTCAGTCATGTGGTAAAGATAAACTTCTATCTGGTTTAATTAACAATTATATTACTATTATATGCAACTAAACTAATCCTAAGTGCTGAACATTTCCAGATTAAAAAATTCCCTTAAGATAATTGTCAATGGTAAGAAGACCAAGAAAATAATAACAAAGGCCATCAGTGATCAGATTCCATTCACTAGGATTGTGGTCAAATACAGTATACTGAGTCCTGAACAAAATTAGACAAATATTATTATTCTCCATTTGGGGAGAATTTAAGGTAGGATTATGAAAGAAGTTTAGGTTCTCCCTGGGGGGTGACACATTTATATTTCTTTGTGGTAGAAAGTATAGAATTTTCATTTCATGAATGGGTTTAGTCATCTCAACAAATGTTAATACCTTAGTAAAGTCAATTCTCTAAAGTCCGAGTCATTTTCTATAAATGTCATCTGAATAATGTCACTGTTCTGCTAAAGGAAGATTGTGAGTTCAAAACCAACCTCAGCAATTTAATGAGGTCCTAAGCAACTCAGCTGTCAAGTGAGTTGACAGTAGCTGAAAGCTTCAGTGGCTGAAAGTTCTTAACACTGATTAGCAACTACTATATCTGTTTCCTTACCTGTTTGGAGTTTGTGTTGGGTTGTTTTATTCTTTCCCCTAACTATAAGCTCTGCAAAGGCTGAGACCGTGACTGTCTTATTATGGCACCAATGTCTAGCACTGTGCCTGGTGGTAGTTGCAAGTCAACCTGTTTTTGTTAAGTAAATGACAAGGAGATGAAAGAAGGAAGGAAAAATTTATGTATTTGAGAAATCTTTGAAATGGCACTGTTTTATAATGGTATCTTGAAGGACATGGTTATATTAGTTAAGATTCCAGTGTATGAAAATGATTATACCAAGGAGTACTTCTTGAAAAATCTTCTTTTAATTGTTCTATTTGTGGTTGGTGGGTGTCAGCATATGCTACATATAGCAGGTAGTGACCA
Organism: Geosciurus inauris; assembly: GCA_004024805.1. Classification (NCBI taxonomy): domain Eukaryota; kingdom Metazoa; phylum Chordata; class Mammalia; order Rodentia; family Sciuridae; genus Geosciurus; species Geosciurus inauris. The sequence goes on from PVHX01004431.1 coordinate 27,608, forward strand.
TGAGCTTGTATAACTCCATCCTTTGAGCGTGGGTGAAACTGTTAATATAATGAGCTATCATTCTTATGATTAGGCTATTATTGGTTGACTAATTTCAAAATAGAGATTGTCCTCAAATGAGCTTGATCTATTCAGGTAATTTTTTTTTGTACCAGGAATTGAACCCAGGGGCACTTAACCACTGAGGCACATTCCCAGACCTTTTTTTATATTATATTTAGAGACAGGGTCTTGACAGCTGAGTTGCTTAGGACCTCACTAAATTGCTGAGGCTGGCTTTGAACTTGTGATCTTCCTACATCAGCCTCCCAAGCCACTGGGATTACAGGCATGGTCCACCATGCCCAGCTTCAGGTAAACTCTTAAAATAAATAAGTAGCATCAGCAGACACTCTTGCTGGCCTGGAGAAAGTGGACATCTAAGTTGTGAGCTACCTATGGAAGCCACATTGTAAGGAATTACAGGTGGTCTCTAGGAACTGAGAATGGTCAGCAGCCAATAGAAAGAAAACAGGAACTTTAATCAGACTACTGCAAAGAACTGAATTCTTCCAAAACTCTTTGAAGACTCCTGAGCTCCAAATGAGGAGGGAGGTCAAGATTCTGATTTCAGGTTTGAGAAAGCTTGAGCAGAACCCCCAGCTAAGCCATTTTCAGATTCCTGATCCACGGAGAATTGAATGATTCTGAGCATTTATTTGTGGAAATATTGGTTTTGCAGCAGTAGAAAATAAATACAAACACTTTAATATACATTATCTTATTTTTACATAAATATATAGAGTTATGTTTTATCTCAGTGTTTATAGGTAATGAAACTGAGTTTAGAAAGGTTAAACACCACCAAAGTTCTTTCACCTAGTAAGCACACAGAAAAGAGACCATATGAAAGTGGGAAAACCTATGTTGTGTGCTCAGTGGGTGGAGGAGTCTAAGAACAGAGGCTGCATTCACCTGCTTAAGTGGTGTGACTACTTCCATCCAGCCCACCATGTTGAGTAAGTACCTTAACTCTAAGCAAAATATGATAACTTGGCTAAGATTTTATTTGCTTAGAGATATCTGTGGGTGAGTTTTAGACAATTTATTTGTGCTCTTGTCTTCCTTCCCCATTTTTCATTTTTTTCCACTATTTTACTGTGTTATCTTCTTATTGAAATCTCTCTAAAATCCTATGTGGCATGAAGTGTAGGAAAGAAGAGAGAAGGAAGCAACAGAGGGAGGAAGGAATGAATGGAGGGAGGAAGGAAGAAGGAAGGAATAGGGAGGGAGGGAAGAAGGAAAGAAGGAAGAAAGAAAAAGGAATGAAAGGAAAAGAATGGCAAAAATTACACATGATGCCTTATGATATGACCAAGGAAGCAAGGCCTCTGAGAGGTTAAGTAACTTGCCCAAAGTCAGAGTTTGCAAGTTACAAAGCATATTCTTCAAATCTTCCAGCTTTAAGCTTCTTCTTCTCTTTCTTCTCCCTCTCCTCCCCCTTCTCCTCCTCTTCTTTTTCCCTAGACCGACATGAACATTTGATTCTCCTGATCCTAGGGCTTTCTGTTTCTAAATTAGTGTGTATATTTTGTCCAGGCAAATAATAAGGCAAGCACCCTACTCAAAATGAAAGAATGTAAGACTCAACAGTGTCCCCTGTTAGTAGTTAGACCTCAGAGTAGATTTGGAAGTTTTTATTTTGTTTTGTTTTGGTTTTTTTGCATTGCTAATAAGAAGAGGCTGATAGAAAGAGAACATGATGAATTTGGATGAGCTTTAATCCACACATGTCCCAATAGTCATGTGTTTTACTCAGGAAAAAAACAAAACAAAACAAAAAACCCAAAAAACAAAAACCAATGCCTTGAAAATTTAATGGGCACAGAGAAACCAAGAAAAAATAAATGAATATAAGAAAAGAGAAGACAACAAACAAAGCAAAAGAAGAAGGAAGAGGAAAAGAAGGAGGATTATAAAACAAAACCAAAGAATAATAGATTTTTCAAAAATAAATCTTAAAATGCCTTCTGGTATCTGTATTGTATTTTTGCAAGTCCTGAAGAGTCCCTTTTGTGGCTCATGTGTTGTGGATGCAGCTCGGTGGGACTGAAATATTCTTTAAACCATATGGAATGTCAGAGTATCTGGAACACACTGATCCATCTGGCTTGTCATTATTTCCTTGTACAGTTTGAGATGAGAAAGCTTGGTTCAGATTATTATTTTTTCTCCAGAGATAAATATATTTTATAAACAATGCTGTATATATAATAACAATTTCTGTTCTTTGAGGAGAAAGGTCAAACTCGATGAGAAAGAACAAATTCTAAGACCTCACCCAACATCTTCCTAGTTACACATTTTAATGGCTACTCCACTCTTCCAGGTGTTCAAAGCAGAACATTAGAGACATCTCCATCTCCTCTTCTTTCCCACCTCACTTATAACTTAGGAGCAAATCTGGTATCTCTGTTTTCAAAATATTTCCAGGATTTTTCCATCTACCATTAGTTCACTGCTTCTAACATATTCCAAGACATCAACTTTTCTTGGCTGTTTCCTTTTTCTTTGTCTCCTAAAATCTATTCTTAACCTAGAAGCTGGAGTGATTCTGTTAAAATATTAGTCAAATCATGGAATTCTGCTCAGCATCTCCAGTGGCTCCCCCTCATTCTTCCCAGAGTTAAATCCCAAACATACTCTATCACTCCACTTGATTTAAAATGGCCACAGAATCTTCGGGTCTTATAACCACAAGCCTTTATATTATCACAGTCAGTGGATGTAAGGTGAGGTTTCATAGAGCCTGCAAAACAGGCAGGATCTAAATGACTAAAAAGCTGCTTGGCTGGGTTATTTTAAAATAATTGCATGTATAAAAATTTGAGTTTAGTGCTGGCAGGCTTTTGAGCTAATGGTCTCAGCTTACAGTGAAGGAATAAACAAACTAAGGACAAAGATACAGGCCATTTTTGACTCATTTATATAACAGACATTATGTTTTATTTTTTCCCAGTTATAAAGTCTTTTGCTTGAATTTCAGCTTTCCTACTTTTATTAATTGTTTAATCTTGGATATTTTAATCCGCTCCTATTTTATTTGCATTTTAAGGATAATTTGAAGGATTAATTTAAATGTAAATAAAAAGTTGTTGTAAAATAGTAAATAGTTGATAAATGGGCATTGTTGCTATTTTTTTTCTAAGCTGGAAGTAATGGAGAACACTGAGAGATAATTTCAATTGGATGACTACCTGGCAGGAGTGTGATAATGAATATGGGGTGAATGCATTTGGCAGACACAATGAGGAACCTTTTGTAGAAAATGTCAGGGAAAGCCAAGCATACAACAGTGATCACAAAATAATAGTAACAATAATAAAAGAATGGGTATAAAAAGTATGGAAAAAATGGACAGGATTTAATCAGTGGATTGAACATAGTTTTCAGCTTGTGAAACGGTTGAGAAAAGCACTGTTGGCCAAGATTAAAAAAACAGGAGATGCATAAATATAGAGGAGAAAGGTGGTGAGTTCAGTTTGGGACAATATAGTTTTTGAAAAACTATAGGACATTTCAAGTCAAGAAGTTTTGGTTTTTTCTTCTGTTATCCATTAGCTATGAGGCTCTAGGGAGGACTAAGGTTGAAATATTAATGTTAAATGTAGTTAAAGTTCTATAAGTGAATGAGATTTTCCATATGGAAGGTAAAGGAGACAAATGAAGAGTACGTGATGCCATAGAAATCATATGAGGAAAGAATTTCAAGGATAAAGATGATAAACAACATGGTTAACAATAGAGAGGTCATGTAAGGTTAAGGATTGAAATATGTCTGTTGTTTTTAATGAGCAGCAACACATTTATAAGAGAATCAAAGATTCAGTAGTTGAGATAGTAGTAGGAAATGGGGAGGCGGAGGTAAATACATGTCATTCTTTGGAGAAACATGATTTTAGTGGGAAAGGAAAAGTAGATGTTCACTAAAAGCAAAGAGACAAGATGGGAGATGGTGAAAGAAGTTCAAATACTGAAGAGAGGAGATAGGCTGGATTTAACTAAGGTTCCCAAAGAAGTAGAAAGATATGACTCAAGGAACAGATGGAAAGATTAACATTTGCAACACAGGAAACCATTTAGCTAAAATAGAGAAGCTCTGACTATATTTACATCTATGTGTGTTGTGGGGAGAGATCAGAAGTGGAGAACTGTTCTTGCAAAATGGTCTGTATTTTCTCTCTGAAGTAGAGTTCATATTCTGAGAGCGATGGAGACAATCCGAGTAGTGAAGGTTTGAAAATATTATTGTGGGAAATGAGAGAGGAAGCGGACTAAGGGTAGTTAGAAATTTTACTGTGTAGTGCTAATAGCTCAACTGATGTGGGAGACCGTGAATTTGTAGTGGCATCAATCCATGTGGTTGTGGCTTTTGTTTTCAGCAGTGTTTTGGCAGCCAGATATAGGACTGGAAAGGGAGTGAGTGGTCAATCCAGGGTCTGTTTTGCTAATTCAGTGCAGAAGAAAGGCGAAGGACAAATCAATGGATGGTATTGGCAAGACAGGTTTAAAGTAATAAATCACGGCCGGGGCTGAATCTCAGTGGTAGAGCACCTGCCTAGCATTCACAAGGTCCTGGGTTCCATCCCCACCACTGCAAAAACAAATAAATGTAATAAATCATGAGATTTAATGTACTAAGGTTGCTAATGATCATTTAGTTCCTAACATGAGCAAGGAACAATGCTATATTGTACATAGTTTAGCTCTTGTTTTTCACATCAAATATGTTACCACTGTTTACAAATGAGGAAAATGAAGCCAGTACGAGGATCAGACTAAGATAAATTGAAGGAACAAGGACTAGAGTTCTTAATGAAGTTGAGAGAATATTATTAGTAAACCGAAAGGTTGAGGGGAAAGAAAATTTAGAAGATTGTGGACAAAGTGCTAGAAAATATAAATCTGGTAAGTCCAGAGCTGATCAAATTCTGGATGTGGTTCAGTGTAGGCCATCTACGTAGAGATATATAAGCAGTGAGGTTGGAGTGTTGGACATACTGCCCATGCAGAAGGGGCAGTCAGGTAGGTAAAAAGCCCAGTAGAGCTGACTGTGTGATTGATCTGCTGGAGTCCTTGACAAGGGGTTGGGGGTGGGGGGGAGTCAGTAGGGAATGAGAAAATGGCCATGGCTTTTATGTGTAAAGCATAACTTTACAAGATGTCCTGAGCATCAAAGAGAAGTTAAGATTTTTAAAAATTATCATTAAATCTCATTCTTCTGGTTCTTCTTTCTCTAGGAACATCCCTCTCACCCTTGTCACCCCCGAGTTCTATACTTTTTCCATTTATTTTGGCTACTTCTAGTCTGATTTAATTGCTCCTCACTTCCACCTCTCTCCCAATCTTACAGCTAGAGTCAAACATATAACCTCTAAATCAATCTGTCCATTTCCTTGATTGAGCTGAAATTAGAATAAATCTCTCAAACACAGTGGTGGCCTGTGACAATCCTACCTGAGGTGCTGAAATTCATGGGCCTCAGAGAGCTCAGGGGCAAACTCCGAGCAGACAGTGGTTTGAAGACACCAGTGAATGGTTGCTTTTTAAGGTTCCAGGCTAACTGGTGAAGATTTTATTATGATGCCTCTAAAGAAATTCTGGCTCAGCAATGAAGACACTTAGATTTGCTAGTTCTAATGACCAGACCTTGAGGTAGAAATAGCAGCAGCCCCCAGGGATGCAAGGCTGCCCGCACCATTACTGTTTTGTTAGCTCCTTTAGGTGCCGAGGAGACATCTTTGCTTCTCTTAAGCTTGTGGTCAACTGAAACCTCCATGGGTTAATATTTTTTTCCATGTCAACTGTCATTAATTTCCTTGGTCCTGAGTCTGTACTTTAATATAGAATATGCTTTTATCATTGATTTCAACACTTTTGTCCAAGTCTGTCATTCCAGCCCATTTGACTACCTTGCACAGTCAATTTTCTCATCCAAACTATCAGTTATTTCTCTCAGGCTGCTTTGGTTTTTCAAATTTGGCTAAGTGTACTTTCATTAACTTCATCTAAGCTGTTGAGATGAACAACAGAACAGGATGAAGTGCATAGACTCTGGTGATTGATTATAGCACTTGCAGGTTGACAATGATAATTTATCAATATTCCTTACATAGAGTTGTTTAATAAGCTATGCAGCCATCTAATCATAGGTGCATCTATACATCTTATTCATAAATATATAGAGAAAAACTGTCAAATCCTTTGTTAAATTCAATACACATTCTGTAAAGGTTTCCTAATTTATTACTTAAAATAGTCTAAACAAGAACAACAAAACACAACAGAAAAATGACATCACTAAAACACAGCCTGAAGTCTGAGAGTTATGGTAATCCCAAGTATCTTATAGAGTCTGTTTCTTTCTCCCTCTTTTTCTGTACAGACTCTTCTAATGGCAAAGTCTGGTCTTATAATAGCTATCAATAGTTTCATATCATTTATAGAATTTTTGTCACATACAACACAAACTTCAGTGTAGTTTTCAAAATCTGTATTTGTTCCTCAAGTCAGACCCTATTATTTAGGCAAAAGAAAATATGTTTTGAAAATAAGTTTTTAAAATAACCATGCTAAATATAATTGTGTTCCCCCACCAAAAAGATGTATAATAGATATGAGAAAATTGCTTTATTTTTCTGGTTTTGTATCTGATTTTGTGATGTAGAATTCAGTTAAAAGTGAGCACTTCTCCTTTTTTGACTTAGGGGGAACTTTGAAGATGTATGTTTTCATTGATCTGAATTTCCATTGGGCAGAAAACTAGAATTTTATATTTATCATTGGATCCATATTGTAAATATTATATTAGGTTTCTATTTTTAGATATTAAATGACAAGTTAATGGAGAAAAGTTAGTCCTATTTTTGCTGAATATACTAAGCATAAGATGCTTTCTTTCAGCAACTAAATACATTAATAAAACATTTCATTTTTAATTGAATAGCTGAAGCCATGCCAATATGGGAAAGATGAGTTATAAACTGTTACAAAATATAACAGGTTGCATTAAATAGAGTTATATACAGTGGGTTGCTGATGCATGTATTTGAAAAAATGAAAAGCAAACATGAGTCAAAATTATGCTTTATATAAAATATAATTAACAGGTTTAAGTTTAGTAAAAAATTTTTATTAAATAATGATGCCAACTTGAACAGTTTCTCTTCTTGTTGATGATTTAAATTCATGATTTAAACACTGAATTGCAACTTTATATAGACAGATAATAGATTGTTAAATTTATATTAATATTTCATATTTTATGGTATTTTACATTTAAAATATTATTACATTTATTTTATTTATTTATGTGTAATTCATTTATCAAGCAATACATAAGAAATAGAAATTAATATAGTACATATAAATTTTTAGCAAAGTTCTGTGTAAGCAAGATTGCCTAAACGTTAAGAAACTTGACCAAGGAAGGCAGCAATTACAGACTGTTTTTAGATTGAAAATCAGTTAAGGTGAAATAGCATTACTAGTTGCATTTATATAGAAAAGGAGATAGCCAAATAAAGAAGAGGGCAAAATTATCTTGCTGAGAATTATGAAGTGATATGGAGAGTTGAAAGAATTGGAAAGGTGTGTTCATGGAACAGGTTCAACTGGAAATACTATTAACATTGACATTTGCCATCATGGTTAATACTTTGAGTTGTGCTTTTAATTTTATCACAGTATAATTCTAATAATTATAATTCTAAGTATAATTCTAATGCTTGTCTGTTAAGCTACAAAATTTTATTACTTTTTCCTCTCTGCCTAGCAGGTTAACATGCTTTAGTCTAATTTCTTTCTTCATATAGCAGACCCAAGTAAATCATACCTTGACTCTGTAGGCCATTCTTTGCCATTCCTTTATCATTCAAAAAAGATGATACATCACATTCTTTATCACAACTTTGGTGAACAAGTCATTAAATAGCACCATATTGGCAAATCCAGGGGATATGTCAGTCTTTAGATTGACTTTTTTTGTGCAATTTTATGTTAATTATACCTCCAATTTCTATATCATCACTTTTTTGACTTGCCGTATTTACCTCTTATTCCATCTTTGTCAGTTTTTCTCATAGTTTATTTCTTCTCTGCTCACTCTCTAAATATTGCTAGTTGTATTCATCCTTTTTTCTTTTCTTTCACTCAATCCTCCTTGGGCCACTCACTCATGCCTTCTGACATATTTATTAGATGATTACTCCTAAATCAATATCCCTGCCTTTCCTACATTTTAACCAGAGACAGAGCTGTATTCCAGACTCATCACCATTGACCTCTCTCCTATACCTGAATATCAAAAAAGCAAACAACAATCCCAATCTTGGCTGTGAGCCATACTCCACCTAATGATTCTGCTCTCCTCAGACACACCAGTAAGAAACATGTGATTTCCTTTGCTCACTTGTGTCCTCCAATAGGTCATAATATTTTGTGTCCACTACCTTCAAACGACCTCAGTTATCTATCCCCTCCTCTCCATCTTTCTCTGAATTGACTTGAGTTCTTATTTCAAAGTTGACTAATATATTCTTATACTCCAATATTTAAACATGCTCTTCATCAGCATCTTTATTTCTTCATTCTTAACAAACCCCATCCTTTCATTTCTACCAAAGGTAATTTTGTAAGGCAAATTGAATCATTTCATTGCCCTTTATAAACCTTTAACAGATTCATCACTGTTTTCAAGATAAAGTCCAGAATTTTCCCATTACACACAAAGCCATTTGTCATCTGTTCCCTGCCCACACATCTCCCAAATCTCATGCCAGAGAACACAAAATCTGCTAGTAATTCAACAAACTGCATATTCTCTTTTATGTCAGGCTCTTCTCATGGCCTGTGATACACAGTCCAGCATTCTTTTCCTAACAAAGAAATATTCCAATGTGAGGAATTAATTCAGGTGTCTGGACACACATCCTCTCTTGCCCTGACATCTAAGACTGAGTGGCCTCATGCCTCTTGACTCTGCACCATTAGGCACATAATTAGGTAAAAGCACTTGAACAGCATTTGGGTATTACCATATATTTCTTCCACAAGGCAGTTTCAAGGGTAAGAATTTTCAGAATATATAAAGAACTTAAAAAATTTAACACCTAAAGAACAAAAATTCAATTAGTGGGAAAATGAGCTGAACAGACATCTTTCACAAGAATAAATAGTTAAAAATATATGACAAATGCTCAACATGTTTAGCCATCAGAGAAATGCAAATCAAAACTGCATTGAGGGGATGGGATTGTGGTTCAGTGATAGAATGCTTGCCTCGCAAGTATGAGTACTGGGTTTGATCCTCAGCACCACATAAAAATAAATAAATAAAATAAAGGTATTGTGTCCATCTAGAACTAAAGAAAAAAAATAAATAAAAAACTGCATTGAGATTTCATCTCATGATAATCAGAATGGCTATTACAAAGAAAATGAAAAATAAAAAATGTTGGCAAGAATGCAGGGAAAACAGAACACTAATATACTGTTAGTGGGGATCTAAATTTAGTACAGCCATTATGGAAAACAGTATGGAGTTTCCTCAAATAGCTAGAAGTAGAACTATCATATGATCCAGCTATGCCACACCTGGGTATATACCTGAAGGAATTAAAATCATCATACAATAAAGATAACTGCATATACATGTTTTCACAGCACTATTTACAGTAGCCAAGTTATGGAATCAGCCTAGATGCCCATCAGAAGAATGGATAAAGATGTGGTTATATACACACACTGTAGTATTATTTAGCCATAAGGAAAAATGAAATTTTGTCATTTGCAGGAAAATTAATGGAACTGGAGATCATCATGTTATGCTAAATAAGCCAGGGTCAAAAAGACAAGTGTCATGTGTTTTCTTTCATATGTGGATGACATCCATGTAGAAGGGGGAAGGAGAAGAGGTACAGAGGAAGGAGAAGGAGAAGGGAAGGAGAAGAGGTACAGAGGAAGGAGAAAAAGAGGTAAAGAAGGTAATAGGGAAGGTAGATCCGATCAAAACATGTTATGTGCATGTATGAAAATGTCACAATGAAAATCATTATTTTGTACAATTAACATGTGCTAATAATTATAATAAAAATGAAAAAAAGATAAAGATTTTTGTCTTGTGAATTTACATTAGCAGCTTGAAGCATGTTGCCTGGCAAACAGTAGATATACTTTAAATACTCATTGAGAAAATTGAATGTTACGGAAAAATTAATTATTGAAGGGAATATATATATAAATGTGTGTGTTTGTAATCATGTCTGTGTGTGTGTGTCTGCATCAGATTGACTTGAAAATTCAATTTTGAAGTATGTACAAAATCTAGCAAGCAACAACCATCACCATGCTTGGCATGCCACAAACTTCATTTCCTTTAATCCTTGCTGAAATTCTACACAGTCTGTGATAATATATTAACTTTATGTGTGAAGGTACTGAGAATCAAAGAGCTTCAAGTATTTTTCCAGGGTTGCACAATCCACAGTAGAGAGATTTCCTGTCTCCAAAGCCAGCGATAAGGCAACTCCAGACTTATTTTCCAATGTTCCCTCAGCCTGCTCATCTTGACTGCACCTTCAGAATTGTGTTGGTTGTCTCAGAATAATGGGGCAAGCTGATCAGGAAATAAACAGGAACAGAAGAGCAGGACTTACTGCAGGGGCTGAGTAGAAGAGGTTTGGTAGAAGAGATGTGTTGGTACTCTTCTTCCTCCCTTTCTATTGAATGGAATGTTTATTTTTAGCTGATTATGTTTTATTTTGTTTCATTTAGAAGCCTGGAGAATCAAAAGAAAATGCTCTTTTTAAAACTTAAAATATGAATCAACTTTTGTTTTCATTTGTTGAATGAAAGGAAATGATTAATCATGCAAGCCGAGGATGATTCTTTTAAGTTTATTACAACAAATAGCCAAAGTAAATTTGACCTTACCTCCAACCTTTGCAATATCTGAAGAAAGGGAGTCTGGAATTTAGGTCATCTTTGTGCAGCCTGCCTACAACTGGTCTTGGGTTAAGAAAAAAATGTTTGATACAATGCCTGTTATTTTTAAAAAGGAATTTCTTTGAAGAAAACTAATTTTGCTGGTATAGTTTAGGCCATATGAGAAACAAAATAAATTTATGTCATCAGGAGCAGACTGAGTAGATGAAACCATATCTCACGCTAGCTTAACTATCTTCCTCTGTCAAACATACCTCTCTATGGAAAGACAAGTATACTTTTAAAAATTACTACTTTGAATGTAGTTATGTTTACGGATTTTTTTGACTAAATGAGAAATATTTACTACTCTGCTATAGTTAACAGCTCCCTTCCCCCCTCCCTCCCTCCCTCCCTCCCTCCCTTCCTTCCTTCCTTCCTCCTTCTTATTCATATTCTTCTTATTTTCCAGTACTGCAGATCCAACCTAGGGTGCTCTACCACTGAGAGTTAGATCCCTAGCACTTTTTACTTTTTATTTAAAGACAGTGTCCCTTAAGTTGTCCAGGATGGCTTCAAACTTGTGATTCTGCTGCCTCAGCCTCCCAGTTGCAGGTGTGTAGTACCCTACCTGCCCACATTATTTTTAAAAATCAAGGTTTATGAGCTAAGAACTAAAAACAAATGAGGACATATAAATTTGGAGTCATTTATCCCATTCTTTGCTATTGCTAGTTGTTATGAATAAGGCATAATAATGATTTTTAGGAGGTATTAGAATTTACTCAAACATTATATAAATTTCTAATGCTTTTGTTTATTTGGCATTATATATACAGTACTATGTCACCTACAAAAATCTGACCAGAATATTATATAAAACAAGTGAAGTGATTTCTTGGACAATGATCTGCATACCATTTCTTAAATTTACTAGGAGTGACTTGAGCATTCCATGTAATTATTTTGTATAAGATACCCTTTTATAATGAAAATTTTGTGCTTTTCTAGAATAATACATTAGAAATTTTGGTTTCCTGAGGCAAAAAGAATGGATAGTTTTCTATGTAATAGTAACTAGACCTTATAATGAACCATTTTCATATCAAAATATCAGTTTTGATAGTTGAATGCTTATTATACGAGCTTCATATAGTTGAAAACAAGAGAATTAAAGCCTTTACTAAAAAGATTAGCCCAATTTGTGAGAAGAAATTGTGTACAGACAGTATTACATTTTTTGAGATTTTAAAGTAAAATTAGTAAGTCTTTGGTTTGTGTCTGGTTAATACTGGAGAGCATTTCCCAAATTAAAAATGCGATATCCATACTTTATTAACAGTAGTAAGTTAGCACATTCTCTCACCTTACTCTGTGCAAATATTTGCCTCCAGAAGTTATTTTGTATTTGTTTTGCAATGTTTATTATAATAGTCCATGATGTTTATATTTTAAAGACACATTGGCCAGTTTATAGAGAGACAGCTTCTTCAAGTGAAGACCGTTTACTTTGGGTGTGGGCTAAGCTACATAGCACTAGAGAGTCTGGTTCCCTCCAGCATGTTCTCTATTATTCCTCATTTCCTTTCTTTATAAGATCTCTGTTTTATTCTTTTCTTTACTTTTTTCTTTTTAATACTGTAGGGTTTTACATGACTTACCCTGTGAGAAATATCTGAGCTCCTGGAGCTGTTACCCCACACAGGAAATGAAAGAAACATTGGATGGGTGATAGACCTTGGCACAGTTGCTCATAAGTTTGGCTCCTGTCAAAGGTGAAACTGGAATAGCTGGAGAATTTCTCCAAGTATCCAGGACAGAGAGAGCACTTTGTTGTATTTTGATAGACTCACTGGTGTTTCTCAAATGAGGCTTAGATCTGGCTAGCTGGAAACTTAGGAAGCCTTATGTGATTGTGTCTGTGGATTGTGTTGGGGACCCCAAGTGCTAAATATTCTGTTTGCACTTTGAAACACCGCAAAATGAAACAATATTAAAGTGTAAAACCTGTGGAAGAAAATTCAACGAAGTTCTCATATTTTTCTATAATGACAACTTCAATGCCATTTTGATAATATTAAACAGCATTTATTTCAAATTTTGTTTTGTAATTTAAAGTAGCACTTTTTAAAACTTTTTTTCCTTAACTTTTGCTCTGTTGAATTCCTCAGAAGGTGCTTAGAAAATCCAGTTTGTGGGGGGATAGGCCAAGGAGCATTATAAAATAGAAGCTGGCACTGTGAGAACAGGTGAAGTCTGGGGAAGTGTCGAGTATTGTTTTCCCTTAGGACTGGAGTGATAACATCCTTAGGACCCTAATGAAGCTCTTCACAGTGAGGATGAAGTGTCATCTTGCAATTTAGATGCACAGGGAATTCCTCAATTAACTAGTTGCCTCCACTATTGTTCCCATGCTGTATGAAGTTATTTGGGGAGGAATTTGTTTTCTGATATTCCTCTCAATTCACTTTTAACTTAATATTGTTTAACATTTAACTTAATATAACTTAATACTTATACAGTGTTTCAAGTGACAGAGGAAAAGCAGGACCATCTGCCACTTTTTCTTTGAGGATCTGAAATAATCTTAACATCTCTTACGGAGACTCCTGTTAACACTTAGACAATCACTAGCCGTTGTAACTGGCTGATATTCCAAATGAAATGTGCCTCACAGGAATAATTGATTTTATTTTATTTTTTAGTCATTTGAAACATTGCTGGAAAGCAGATCATGATTTTGATCTGCTGGCCAGTCCAGTAGTTCAGTCCTGATTATTGTTACAGATAAGGAAGTTTTCTTTTAAATGGCTGATGAAAACACTCTTGATCTGTGTGAATTCACACTTAACTGCCTATGTGTATTTTCACATTTTCTGGTTTATTTGGAGGGTATGGCATAAAACTTACAAGGTTAACCAACTCTAAAAGCAGTAATATATTTCCAAATCATTTTAACAGAATGGAAAACATCAGTATTTATTATGGATGCTGGTTTTGATATATACATTATTACAGACTAACAAAGGCATTTTACCTTCACCTAGAAACCTGATAGAAAATTTTGGGACATTATGTAGTCAATGTATATGAGGATATTCATATCTAGTCTGATAACTTTATTGGCATCTCAAGTATTGCTACTATTGTTATTTGTTTATTTAAATAACACCTCATTAATGGGTGAAAAGTGCATTTACTGACTGGTTTTTTATCTGTGTTCCAAAGTGGCTACATTCAACTTGAAATTAAATGATGTTCTTACAATAATTTCTCTATATAGGCTATTAATTTCTATTTATACTTTGTCAACTTATTCTTAAAAAATTTACCTGTTATCTAATTGTCATAGCTTTGTGGGGAGTGGAGTGTTAGGGGTGGAAAGGGTCGAGAGGCAAAAAAACTAATGCAGGATCTGGATTTCAAATGGCTTAGATCTGCAATAAAGTCCATGATCAAACAATCTATTTTGATGATCATAGTCGAGTTGGAAAATCTAGAGACACTAAATAGCATGTTCTAATTACCTCTTCCTTTCTAAAAATAATACCATTTGAATTTGGATCATATACTTCCACAAATTAAGCTCTGTTGTCTTAACCCTTGCATATATCTGTATTAAACTATGTTTAAACATCCCATAGAAATATTGACTTACTACAATAATTCATTCTTCTGCCCTGCCATGGTAAAACTCCAGCTTTTAAAAGGAAACTGGCAATCAAGAAAGCTAACATTTTTTGGTATGAAACTGAGTCATTTTCCTAAAATGACTCTGCTTGTCTGTCTTTTTAAAATTATAAATTATTCTCACTGCTGGTTTGTATAAAACAAAAGTCTATTTTCCTGGAGCACTTGATATGTTCCTAAAGTGAGTCATAACCATTTTAGCTATGGGAAAAAGATCAGTAGGAGTGAACCTAGTGATAAATTGGACCTCCTTCTAAACAGTTACCACATAAGGACAATCTATTAAATATCAAATGTTTGTTGGATGTTAAATATCAAATGTTTTATTTTTGTTTCTCCAGTTTTGTGTTGTCTTGTTAAACTAATGCTTTAAGAATTACAAACAATAGTCTTTCCTTAGTTCTATATTAAGAGTAGAGGGGAGCCGGGCGCGGTGGCTCAAGCCTGTAATCCCAGCACTTAGGGAGGCTGAGACAGGAGAATCGTGCGTTCAAAGCCAGCCTCAGCAATGGCGAGGCGCTAAGCAACTCAGTGAGACCCTGTCTCTACATAAAACACAAAATAGGGCTGGGGATGTGGCTCAGTGGTCCAGTACCCCGAGTTCAATCTCCAGTACCAAAAAAAAAAAAAAAGGAGTAGATGGGGCTGGGACAAAGCAAATAAAATAAAGACATTGTGTCCATCTACAACTAAACAAAATTTAAAAAAAAAGAGTAGAGGAACTTATTAATATCTTCTCCAATTTATTCCCATAATTTTTAAATCACAATATAGAGTTTTTTCCTTTCCTTAATTAGTCGACCAAAAAACAAACAAAAAGTTTAGAAGCAAGGCAGGGAGATATCAAAGACCAGTATGAATCTATGGCTGCCATGAATAACCCAGAGCCCTAAGGCATGTTGCACTCCTCTCTCTCTCTTTTCTCTTTCATTCTCTGGGACACAGTACATGGCTGTTAAATGAGGAGCTTGAACAATGAAAGGATAAAAGGAAGGATCTCATTCTTTTTGGAAACAGGATTTTCTTTTTTATAAACCTTGAGATCATTATTGTCAGATGGTTGACTGAGCTCATGCAGAATTTCTTACCTTTTGGAAAATTGGGACCAACTAAGAGTGTGCATGATCCAGGGGGAACATGTATAGATGGTAACGTTAACTGACTCAAAGATGTCTCCAAATCAAGATGCAAGATTTAGTAGTAGCTTATATTGTGTTTGGGTATATTTACCAAGCAAATATACAAGATGAAATACATAATATTTACAAGGTGAAATTGTTTCTCAGGGACATCTTTGATGTACCTCCAATGCCAACAGCTTTAGAAGAAATACCCCAGAAGGTTGCATTACTATGTTTTTAAACATGTGGTTGCTGCAGGTATTATTACTTCCATTGATTACTTTTTGGGAATGATATGGATAATTTCCTCTAAGGCTGAAATATCCAATAAAGGCAGAGTGTGAGGAATGGGGAAAGGAACACAATTTCTTACTAAAGTAGCTAGCAACTGGCTAGTGAAAATAATTGCTTATTATTTATTATGCTCTACAATTTCAAAGCATTTACAATGCATACAGTTATTTTAAATTTTATTCTGAAGAGAGATGTTTCTAAAATTTTTAAAGAATTGTTACATTGCTTTTAAAAGTCTAACTCTTGCTTAAAATCTATTTTTGACAGAAATTAGGAGTAGCTAAAATTTTAACCAATACTAATAGTGCAAAAGCTAATGCCTCAGTTAAACCTCAATTGGCCATAACATTTTGGTCATTAAAATTAGTATTCAGGTATGTTTAAAAACTTTTCTAATATGTATTTTCTAATTCACAGTGTTAAAACTTAATCTTTAGTAGATGATTCAGTCTTGGATTGTCTTAACACCGTTTTGAACAATTTTCATTGCACACAATATATATGTAAGTATAAGCATTTTGAAAACTGTTTATATGTCACAGTGGGTGAGAAAAGATGTTAATACACTAAAGTCCTGATATTAAATGTCTGAAAGTAGCTGTGAGAAAGTGAGGCATGGTTTGAAGGAAGTAGCTTTGTTAATCCCAGAAGCGGAGATGTATTAATTCTTCTTTCCAGATCACTGCAATCCTGAGTAATGACTCAAAGGAAATGAGACAGTGCCGGTAAACACCTTGTTTGCATACTGGAAGAGAACTTAATTGAGGGTTATTCCCAAAGTCGTAAAAGGCTACAGAAATCCAAGATTTCCCAAGGGTTCATGCTTCTTGGGGTGAACTTTGGTCTTTCTCTAATGGCACACAAATCTTATTTCTCCCATGTATTCTTCTCATCTCCCAATGCATTTGTGTCCCAGTCCAGGGCCCCACCTCACTCATAGGCCCCATAAAGCTGTCACACATGTACTTACACAGTTCTATACACACACACATTAGTGGGCATGTTTCAGGTTCAGGTTCAGGTTCAGGGCTAAGTCTTATCCTGGGTTGAGGCTTCTAAGATTGTCTTCTCAGGATGCTTCATGAGGTTATTATTCCAGATGATGGGACAGCACTTTAATATTTATTGTCATAGGTTGTCTTTGAACTAACAATAAATATTTTAAGGAATATGATGACTGGAAAGAAACACAGGCTTGGGAATTGGCCAGAGCTCAGTGGGACTTCCAGGCTCGCTGGTTGATAGTTGTGACTTTGGGTACTTCTCTGTCTCAATTTCCTTATTTGTAAAGCAAGGATATCAGTAACCTCTTCAGATGGCTCTTGACATAGTTATGTAACAAAGCTTGGTGAAAGGGCAATTGGTTAGCATAAAGGAGATCCAGTCATTTTTTTCTTTTTCTTTTTACTAAATAACCTAAATATTCAATGTTAATAATCTACTAAGTTAGTGAAGTGAAATACTAGAAATGGGAAAATTCTTGATTGATCTGATGACCAGTTATATCTAATCTATTTTTTTAGCAGGCAACAGACTCCAAACTCCCTTTGAATTACAAGAAGTAGCATCATATAACAAATTAGACAGAAGATTAGATCTTTGATAGAAGATTTTCCCCTCTATTTTGCCCAGTAATGGTTGCAGTTGTGTTGAGAAAGAATCTAGTAACTTCCTTTGTTATTAAAATATATCCATGGGAAAGATGGAGTGTCTTTACTTATGCCCATTTATAAAAATGCAGATTCTTAAGAATAAGTAATATCTTAATTTTAAGAAGATCCAAGACAAAATGTAAACTGGGATTTACCTCTCATTTCATTTCTAAGATTTTTACATGTTTCTTGAAATGATTATACATATATACTTATATGGATACTATCACATGTAATTATTCAGGAAATAAAATTAATTTATATGTATTAATTGTGGAATCAGTCATTACATGTCTTTATTTGTTTGTTTGTAGTATAGTTATTATAGTGAATGATGAAACTTTTAATTCTCATTATAACTTTGTGAGAAGCAGTGCCACTTCCATTTTGCAGATGAGGAAGAAGGCTCTGAAAGACACAACTTGCCCAAGGTCACACAAATTACAACCAATTAGCAACACAATTCCAGCATTCATATGGACTGTCTAACTGGAGCACTTCTCATTTTCTTTACTGTCTTCATTTGTGGGAATCTGCCCTTATTCTCGGCATTAGCTATATTTTTAAAAAATATTTTTTAATTTTTTAGTTATATATGGACACAATATCTTTATTTTGTTTATTTATTTTTATGTGGTCCTGAGGATCAAACCCAGTGCCTCACATGTGCAAGGCAAGCACTCTGCCACTGAGCCACAACCCCAGCCCTGCATTAGCTGTATTTATGTACACTGTTTCCTCCTTATGTTTTTCTATTCCTATATTTTTATTACCATTAGTATGAAACATTTATAACTCAATAACATCAGAGCAGCAGAGTTCAATCTTTATTCTCTGACCATCTGTACCTTTTGACTTTGAGGAGAAAGAAGTAGGGTTAGGATAATTTCCAAAGGACACTAATACTATTGAGGACTCATGAGGGGCATTAACCTGAAATAGGACAAAGGTCAAATATTCCCTTCTCTGAGACTACAGTGATCATTTCTTGTCCCACTCTTTTACATTGCACATGAGAAATGTGGACCCAGAGGAGTTATGCAACTTACCAATGGTTACACACCTGGGACTGCAACATAAATCTTCTGATGATAGAACAGAGGCCATCCTTTAGTTATAAAGCAGAATTCAATTACCAGGTCAGGGGCATGGATAGGAAACTCACAAATTTATGTTGCTACTTTCTCTCTTTTCTCATTGTATCAAGAATTTTTTCACCATGTGTTCTTATAAAAAATGTGATTTGTACGGGAATATTACCAAAAAGCTGTTAATGAGTTTTTACTGTTTTGAGGGTTTCTAATTTGAATATTATATGATTCCATGTGCTTAAGGATCTATTAGGGTAGATTGAGAATTAGTTAAAATTAATGTTATCTTTGTCTTCATGTATATTTCACCTGCTGTATGAAGATTAATGTTAGCTTTCATTTCCTTTCCCTTGATATTTTTACTTAAGTTTTAGATGAAGAATTTAGATCTTCTGCCATGGTCTGAATGACCACACGGGAAGTCATGGTAGTCCTTTGCTACCATTGTTAAATCCTGGTTTATCCCTTTACCAGCATTGCATATGCAGATATAGACATTCCCAATAAGTGCATGTTGAAAGAATAAAGACAATGAGAAATACAGAAAGAGATGACAAAGCAATCTGGCTACTTATTCTCAAGCACAAAGATGGTGTTTGATACCATCCAAAAGTCTTAAAACATAGGGACAAAGCTTCCACTTCAAATAATTCTGCAGGGTAATGTTTGTTTCCCCTTGATAACCCAAACTTCAGTTGAAGATACTATTAGAATTACTTTATACATTGGGAACAGATCAAATTAGTTGAAATAATTATGTTGTGTGGACAAAGAAAGAAGGACCAGAATAAGAAGCAGGAATACATCATTTTAAAGTTTTATATCTTAGAAGTGGAAAACCAAGTAAGCCAAGCAGTCCACATGAGCAGCAGAGTTGGTGGAGAACAGGGCCCAGAGATAGAGAGAGAGAAGCAGATTCATTGCAAGTCTTCAGAGAGTAGTGATCTTGAGAGAGCTAGGAAGCCTTGTGGACAGAGCAGCTGTGCATCCTTCCATTACAGCAGGAAGCCTAAGGGTCATGGGATTTTGTGGTGCACACTCTTAGAGGCCTCCTCCTGGACTGGGCTGGGTGGGTCCTCTGTGAAACACTCGTTAAGCCTTCAGCTAGGGTGACTTCGAGTCCCAAAAGAGATCCACAGACTGAGAAAATATGGAGAAAAGAAGGTTAAATACTGAAGATGCAGGAGGAAACAACATATAAGAAAGGATGCTCATTTCTAGGCAATGAAGAGGAAGCAGTGAGATCATTTAGGTAGGTTCATGTGGCCAAAACTGATTGTGTTGATTTATTAAGATAAGAAAGAAAAGTTGAATAAGTATCTCCTAATATCCTGTAAGTAAGTCTCCACTGGCTCAGATAAAGATGGATACAAAGGGAAAACACTGAGAAACATCATAGGCTTTGGATTACACAGGACACAGCTTCTCTGACTTAACAGAATTCTCTAGTTTGTAAGAGTAACAACTACCCAATAAAACATGATACAACAAAGTGAACCAAACTTTAAAAACTATGAACAAATATATTTATTGTGGTGGCTTTCTCCTCTACTAGATACACCTTGTTAGAGAGTAGTATCCCTTTTAGTTCCAGGTGGACCATTAAGCAGGAAATAAAATTGTTCCCTCATTGAGAAAGAAAAAAAACCCAAAAACACATGACTTTGCAAACGTGTCATATTCTCCTTGCTCTATTTTTTTTGTTTTCTATGACATCAGAGTTTTCTTCTATAAGTATAATTTTGTTTTTGGAAGAAAGTTACAGGCACATGTTTACAGACTTATATAATCCAAGGGGTAGCAGAGGCTAAACCACACAGTGCTGACACAGATTGGAGACCTGTTCCAGGAGATCACCACCCTTTCAGTTTTAGAAAGTACAAAAGGAATCTCCAACTCTATGATTTCTTCTACATTTTGCCTTCCTCCAATCCTATACAGTATATTTAACTCTGGTAAGCACTCTCATGTTTCTTGCAAAAGTACAGGATGTGGACACTAGAAGTAATATTAAAACAGTTGTTTCTGTGATGATAGATCCTATGATTCCAAATGCCAGGCCCTAATACTGAGCATTTTCTAGATCTCCTGAACAAAACCACGCTGTCTTAGAACGTTGTTTTTCTCCCCCTAATCTTTTCTTTGTTTTCAAGGGATACTGCATCTTTGAATTTTTGAAATTATCTTCTGCTTCTTAAAACAATAGCTTCAAATATATTTTTATAGGGAAAAGAGACTTCTTCAGATATCATTATTACATTAATGATAGCTTATTGATAATAATGAACAAATTTTTCTTCTGTTTTAAAAAAATGCTTAGAAGCATGAAAGATAACCATTTGAAAGTATCCCTTCTTTGAACTTTTGGCTCTTTCTTGTTAACTATGCTCATATGAAGAATATAGCAACTATTTGGAATGTTGTTTAGACAGAGCAATAACAGATATGTAGTCCATTTTTTTTGTCCTAATGGCTAGAACACCTGTCCTGGGCATCTGGCAGAGATAGCAGCATCATGAGTCTACAATAATCTCATGGGACCATCTAGTGTACGGTGCTGACTGATACCGATTTCTGTGGTTTTTCTTGAACTTTTCGCTTCTTCTGCTGCGGTTTGTCTTTGTTTTCTCGTTGTTCTGGGGTTTCTCTACTGGATTCCAGACCTTTGTTGTCAGAGATAGCTTCTTTACTTTCTTCTTTATTAAGTTTTTTTCTTTTCCTCTCTCTTCCTTTTTTTCCTGAAATGAAAGGACACTCCTTTAAAAATTATATTCAATTATGTTCCACTAGGTTATTCTAAGTTTTAAAAAGTAACTTATGTTTCACTTGAGCATGGCATACCATAAACCCATTGATAGCAATTATCTACTCTTTATACCATTCATTCAATTACTTTTTAAGACCTTGCAATATTCCCAACAATGTAAACATGAAATATATATATAATAGAATGATACAACTAATATGTGATAGTTTGAATGCTGCAGAGTTCTACTCCTATAAGTTTGAAGTTTACTTTATAAGTTATTGATGTATAGTTAATAAATAGAAAATTTCAAATACATTTCTTATCACCTAAAATATTTATTAATATGAATATTTTATCTAGTTTCTCTTTAAGGCACCATTTTGTATTCAGAATTTTTCAAGTAACAGTTATGTATTTGCAATCTGTCCAGATGTTTGCATGCCTTCCAAGAGAAGGTAATTGATTATCATAACTAATATGGAAATAAGTGTTCATGATTAGTACCAGAATAACTGTACTTTATATTAACAGAAATATTTGAATTTTGAAATTAATTTACATTTCAATTTCTCTATGTGTTAGAGTGCTATTGATAACTTTTCAATAATCCTGTGGTATAAGCTCAAAAAGCAGGGACTTTTTATTTCTATTGGCCAAATAGATAAGTATTTATTGGATATGTACTGGATTCCATGGAGGCTCCTGACATTGAATTGGATTTGAAGCACAGATTTAGTTCAGACTCAGACTGTGAGGTATTTTTCACAAGAAGAACAAACATTCTTTTTTTCATGTGGGAAGGCATATTGTAACCAACATGATGCATGGGTGAAGAACTAAATTTTATTCCATTGACATTAGAGAACCTCTGAGAATTTTACAGACAGTAATTTATTCAAACGATATGAGCCTGACACCAAATTAGATGTATTGTTTTCATTTCTTTCTAAAATGTGAACTGTTTTCTTATGCATACTTTTTATATGCATAATAAACAATGGCATGGTTTTAGTAACATTCATTAACACCTATATCCCAAGGAGAAATTACTTATACTCAAATCAGTATCATAGTAAACAGAAAGTAGGAACAAACTATCCCTCTTGTGCAACAAATTCTGAATGTGTTGCCCTGTACACTGAACCATGTAAAATAGAAAATCATTCTGTCCACAATGAATTACTTTGGACAAAATTCTTCTGGAAAAATCATTTGCATTTTTCACGTCCTGAAACAGGCTGCAAATATTGAATTCAGTGGTTTGGCCCTTCTTTTTCTGAGCTCTAGTTACCAAATCCTAGGGAGCAGTATTATTAATACTGCATACATATCCTAGGCCAAAAGTCTCCTTGGATTAATGATTTTATGCCATAACTAGTGTTGTCAGGAGATTATATTTACAAAACCTTCCAACTACTTTATGAAGACTTTCCTTGTTGGGCTCAACATGACACATCTCCAAATTTGGAACTCTAGAAGAACAGTTAATAAAAATGAGAATTCAGATAGGGGGAAAGCAAATATCATATTATTTGGACTATATAGAGATGAACAAAAATACTAGAGTCAATTATCACTTCTAAGTTGAACTACTTATCCACAGATTTGGCATTTCCATTATTATTTTCACTGTAAAGAATATTGCTATATTGGTGAGATTTCTACTGATAGAATCCAGGGCCTCTTTTTCATGCTGGATTTAATGCTGGCTTGAACATGGCAACTAAACAGAGAAAACTGGAAAGTAAATTTAAAGTAAAATTACTTCCTGAATATGCAGCATAATTTAAATTTTATAAAGCTAGACAAAATGAAGAAGAGAAATGCTGGTTTTTATAGGATTTGCTTGGTTTTCAGGAGGAGATGGCTGCAAAGGTTAGATTACATAATATTTCTATTTTGAGGCATATTTTGGAGGTGTTCAAGTTCAGCTCTAAAAAAATTGTCAATGAAAATCATTCCAAAGTTTCATAAAAATTACTGACCCCAAACAAAATGTTATTTTAATGGAAATCATCCAGAAGTTCAGTGTTTGACATTGTTCTCTTGATGATGATCCAACATTTTACAGCTGTGATCCCAACCATAGTGTTTTAGAAACTTAAGAAATACATTGTTTCTTTCTTGGTCACAGATTGATTTATAAGTTTTTTAGCCACTTATGGCAATATGCTCAACTTGCAGAGCATTTCTGCTTATTAGCAAGTTGATATGATTATTTCTTAAGACAGGCAGAAACATTTTTGGAAGAATCTTGAAACTCACTATTATAGCTTTATTACCCAAAGAAAAATTATTTAGTCTGGACAGTGAGTGAAAGGGGAGGATCTGGTGAAGTAACAGGAAACTAACACATTGTACACTGTTGCTGCCCAAAAGAGGGTGATTGTGCAATAGAAAAATGGGATTATTTTTTTTTACAGGCCATGTGTTAGTGATTGAAAATGCTAACTACCCCTCTGCATAAATAATATATTTTCCTCCTATCCAGGAAATAAAATAGAAATGCAAAAGAGTGGCTGTAGTCCATTAAAAATCATGTGCAATTTAGGGTGATTTTTGTAAGGTTTTCATTAAAGGGGACTTCTTTTTCTATTTTGGTGACTTGATGACTTTTCATTGATGTGGTTAATAGTTATTCTATGACTTTTTAAAAAAACATTTTTGCAAATTAAGCCTTCTAGTTATAAAAATCCACCACATATATGTTTTGAATGTACGTGTGTAGTGTGCACAGACACATGCATGCCTGAACTGGGTTGTGCAGTTATCAACTGTGTAACAGAATGTTCATCTTCCCTTGGTGTTCTAGTCATGAGAGTGATGAGAACTCTGTCCTCATGAATAGATTAATACTGTTATGGGAGTGAGTTTTTGCAGGAGTAAGTTCCTGATAAAAAGGATGAGTTCCACCAATTTCATCTTACACATGCTGTCTTGTCCTTCCACCATGTTGTGATTCAGCAAGAAGGTCCTTATCAGATGCTAGTGCCATGCTCTTGGACTTCTCCACTTCCAGAACCATGAGCCAAGTAATCTTCTGTTCTTTATAATTTACCCAGTCTATGGTATTCTGTTATAGCATCAGAAAACGGCCTAAGACAGTCCATTCAAGGAAACATCATGATATAAGATTTAAGAGCACTGTCTTTAGGGTCAGGAAAACACTGTGTTCAAATTCTGTCACCAAATAGTTGAATGATCTTTGGTAAGCTTCTAATATTGCTCAGGATTAACTGATATTTCAACTATGAATAATCATTATTACTTGCTAAACTTTGTAAGGATTAAATGATATATTTGTAGAACATTTGAATAATATGTGCCAGACAAATGAAAGCTAAAATTACTAACTCATTACAAAAACATGAATTAAGCCCCTACTCCTTGCCAAAAATATGCTAAAACCTGTGGATACAAGTGAGATGTGGAAATCGACACATTAGTCACATACCAATGCCAAAATAGAGACATGCAGAAGATCCGTTTGGAACACAAGGGGGGAAGCATTAAACTCTTCCAACAGAGACTGAAAAAGGTGAGATGATGTTCAAGTTGAGCCTCAAAAACATGTCAGAGTTTGCAGGTTAATGAAATAGAAGGGCAATCTAGGCAGTGAACAACATAATAGCATGAAGGCATGCAAGGACAGTGTATTCTGGAGCACTGGAAGGAGACTTCCTGCATTTGATCAGATTCTATATATAGGATATTACTGAGTGAACTGGAAAGATATGCAGAGCTCAATTGCCAAGGTGGGAATTTTTCCTGAAGACCAATGGCACCGAAAAGTGGAGAAAGGCAAGTATCAGAATCTGAGAACAGGGCAGTTTTGATGGTTCTGTGACTGGTTTATAAAAGACCAATGGAATGTGATGATATGTGACTTTGTTTCCATTTTCCAGAAAATTGCACTAAATAATAAAAATCCTTTGAGGGAATATAGTCAGTGGCTGGTATTTGTATTTGAGCCTTAACTTTTGAAAGAGTAGCTAAAATCTCTGTGCAGACAATGAAGCCATTAATATTTATGGTTTTGTTGCACACTACCATTACATAAGTGAATGGATAATGGACATTTTTGAGTCTTTGAAATTATTCTATTGATATAAGCATTTATAATCTTTTATACAAACACTTTTTAGGGTTTCCTTAGACCAGGTTTCAAACAGATAAAACTTAAAAATATAGATTCCTTGGAGATTATGTTTTGTAATTTTTATGAGGGACCCAGGCACCTGAAGTTAATATCACCTCCAGTTTATTCTGATTGCATTCACATCAAGAACTATATCTGTAGAGCAATAAGAATATCCATTTTCCTTAAATATATTACATGGTTACTCATTTGATTTACTTTTCCTAATGAATATTTTCCTAATGGATAGTAAGTTTGACTTATCCCCACTAATTTTTAGGGAAACTTTTCTAATTAGGTACATTTGAATAGGCACTCAGTTATGATATGAAAATTCTTTGCAGAATTTTTCTTTACCAATTGTCTGTTAAAATGCAACTATGAGCAGAAAAGAATAAACATTAAAAATAAAAGAGAAGAAAATGATCCTGAATCATATTCCCGAGTTATATATTTAAATTCCAAATGAAAATACAAACCTTAGAACATTTTCAATATCCTTTTAAACATACCATTATTATTAATAAAAGGGATGCCTTCCTTAGAATAAGCAATCTAATACATGAATGTGAATTAGTGATTTTTAGAAAAGATCTGTCCACAGATTTTTAAAGGGCTTCTTTGTGAAGTTCCTACAAAGTGTCACTAAGGGGAGCCATTGAGCTTTAAGCGGTTACACTTCCCAAGATAAACTAGGTTATAATTTTTCCCTTAAAGCTAAACGTGTATCCCACATTCAAGACTGAGGGCTAAATGATTCTATGACCCCAATTAATCTGATAAGTATCCAATTTAAAAGATAAATTTTGTTACTATACCTTTACTTGTAAAATGAAATTCAATTGGAAGTCCATGGTTTTTTACCTTCTGAAAAGCATAAATGGTAGGGAAATGGGTTAATCTGATGATTTTTAAATTTAGAGTTGGACTTGGTTTTTATGTAGACTGGATAAAAATTTCAACATTTTTTTTCTTTTAATTAGCATATCACTACAGAAAAGTTGAAAGGGAGGGGAATTACTACAGTATTATTTTTTAAAAATAGCAATGATGATCTATTATGTAGATACATATTTAAAGGCCTTTGAACTGTGGGCTGTGTAAACACAGGACAGCCTGACCCAGTGGTGAAAGACACAGCTGAAAGTCATCAAGGACAAATGTCCTTCTCAGTTATATTATTACCAAGCACACTGACTTGAGAAACATATCCAAACTTTTTGCTCTGTTTTGTTTGTTTTTTAATAAAATAGATATACCCTTTGCCATAATTTTAAGAAATGTAGTAAAAATATCAAAGAATAGACATCTTCTCCTCCTTCTTCTTTTTTTTCAAAAATAGGCAAACACTTCATTTCTCTGAATTGAAATTTATGGCTACTTGAATTATCTGTTCTCTTACTTTATATGTGAATAAATTCTATTGTTTTCTATGTAACTTCTAAGATGTTTTTGATTAATTATTCAAAGAACAATAATTCACCAGGTGTGGTGGTCCACACCTGTAATCCTAGTGACTTTGGAGGTTGAGGCTGCAGGATTGCAAGTTCAAAGCCAGCTCAGCAACTGAGAGAGGCCCTAAGCAACTTTGCGAGACTCTGTCTAAAAATTTAAAATAAATAAATAAATAAATAAATAAATAAGGTTGAGGTTTGTTACTCCGTGGTTAAGTTCCCCTGGATTCAATTTCCGGTACCAAAAGAAAATAAAAAATAAAAAATAATTCAACTTATCTTTATATAGTCGCCTACATATTGTTAATTTAGTATATTATCTTGAACTTATTTTTTGCAAAGATAGATCTGATCATTGAAATATGTTAAGATTGGAATTGCATTTTGCCACCATTTGGGAAAAAATGTCAATTTAAGAGATGCCATCGATTTGTATTGTGTTCTGGGAATTCAGAAACAAGAGGACACTTATTCTAAGACATTAAATATAAATTTTAGGAGGAAGAAAGAGTTAAACTGAAGCTTTTTAGCATGGCTTTCATGGTTCTTGTCCAGGGTGACCTGTCACCCATTGCTTCCTCACTCACTCTACTGTCTTCACACTTCTCTTCCTAGTCATCCCTGCACTTCCTCCACCATAATGTTAACTGATGACATATAGTTGCTACATTTACCTGGAAAATAGTCTCTAGAATCCCTTGTCCTAGCTCAGTCTTGGTGTTTAATTCTCTGGCCACATCATCTCTTCAAGGAAACCTTCCTTGGTCTAAGTCTTCCTAGGTTAGGTTATTACATTCCTCCTTTCTGTGCACTTAACTCCCAATGTAGGATCCTGCTGCAGTAATCAAGGTGAAGATGACTTTGGTAGTCCGTTTTGTCAAACAGTAAGAATAATGATCACCAAAATTCAATGAGCACTTATATATGCCAGACACATTTCTAAGCAAGAATGTTGTGTCCATAAGCTCTATTCTTACCCTCATTTTGCTGATAAGGAAATTGGGGATCTTAGCCATGGTCCCCTCCTGTCTCCATGGTATTCCTCAATAGAGCTCGTGACACCTCATCCTTGTTTTATTTCACACTAGAGTTAACTGTGTAGAAAAAGTGAGGCAAGGCAAGTGTCCAGATGTGGACTAACTTTCAAACAAAGGAGTTTTCTTAAATTCAAGGTTTGCAGCCAACTTACTTAACCCCTTAAAATTTGTATTTCCCGGGGAGCAAGTTGCTTATCGAACCTGAGGTCATTTTTTTTTTTAATTTTTTTTTTTTTTAGTTGTAGATGGACACAATGTCTTTATTTTACGGCTTTGTATGTGGTGCTGAGGATCGAACCCAGGGCCTCACGCATGCAAGGCAAGCGCTCTACCACTGAGCCACAATCCCAGCCCCAAACCTGAGGTCATTTTGGAAGAGACGTTTTGTGTCAGCACCATCATTTAGTTCACTCTCTTTCCTCTTCTTTTTCAATGCTACAGGTCTAATTATGTTTTAGTATCTTTACTCTCCCTAACACATAGAGGTATGATATACATGTAATTTTGAACTTATTAACACAGCAGTCCTGCAGGGACTGTGTTTCAAGATTCCCAGAGGATGCCTGAAACCATGTATTGACCCTATATAAAATCCTGTATATACTATGGTTTTCTGCTTTATACCTAACCATGAGGAAGTTTAATTTGTAAATTAAGCACAGATTAACAACAACAATAATAGAAGAGTTATAAAAATATACTGTAATGAAAGTTCTATGAATGTGGCCTCTGTCTCTTTCTCCAGTTGTTTCATTGTACTGTGCTCACCCTTCTTGTGATGGGGTGAGATGCTGTATCCAGAGATGGAGTGAGGCGAATGACAGGCATCCTGATGCAGTGTGAGACCCTATGGGAACATAAACACTGGATACCAAGATACATGAGACAGCAGCTTGATGGACTGGCAGGTAGGCATGGATAAAAGAAACTTTAAAAACATTGATATCTTGGGCAAAAGCATGATTCATGCTCTTAGTGTTTGGAGCAGGACTAGTGAGATTCCATCACACTGCTCAGCATGGCCCAGAATTTGTTTACTTCTAGAATTTTTCATTTAATATTTTTGGACTATAATTGACTGTAGATAAGAGAACACAGGAAGTGAAACCTTGGATAAGACCAGGCTACTGTATAATATATCATTTACATTAATTTAAAAGCATTATTTTCTTATTAAACTATCATTGCATTTTTGAAACCCCAATGAAATTATCAAATGTTTTTATATTCTGACATACCTAATACTAAAAATGAGGAAAAGAACTATGCAGATCTTTGCTTTAAAAATCCCACTGAGTTTTGAATATAGTCTTATTAAACATCATTTCATCTTATAGCAAACATCATAAATGTCAATCACAAATTTTTAGAATCTATATTTTTATTGTCTGCTTTAAGCAACAGGCTTTTTTTTTTTTTTTGCAGTTTTTATCCCCCTTTATTGTTTAAATAGTATCACTGGAGGCTCAGAATCTGAAATTTTGAATTTTGACTCTATAGGCTGACATGTTTCTTTGACCCTTTCACCCAATAAACTCCCTCCCACCTCTTGACTTCCCCTGCTGTGAACCCACGGCTGGAATCATTGTTTGCTTTAAAAAGGGACATTTAAAACACAAGAAATAAAATCAAGAATCAATAAATGGGATGGATTCAAACTTAAAAGCTTCTCAGCAAAAGAAATAATCAATGAAGTGAACAGAGAGCCTACATTCTGGGAGCAAATTTTTGCCACATGCACATCAGATAGATCACTAATCTCCAGGATATATAAAGAACTCAAAAAACTTAACACCAAAAACACAAACAACCCAATCAATAAATGGACTAAGGAAGTGAATGAACAGATACTTCTCAGTAGAAGATATATAGTCGATCAACAAACATGAAAAAATGTTCAACATCTCTAGTAATTAGAGAAATGCAAATCAAAACTATTCTAAGATTTCATCCCACACCAGTCAAAATGGCAGTTATCAAGAATACAAACAGTAAGTGTTGGTGAGGATGTGCAGGAAAAGGCACACTCATACATTGCTGGTGGGACTGCAAATTGTTGCAACCGATACGGAAAGCAGTATGGAGATTCCTTAGAAAACTTGGAATGGAACCACCATTGGACCCAGCTATCCCACTCTTCGGTCTGTACCCAAGGGACTTAAAAACAGCATACTACAGTGATGCAGCCACTTCAATGTTTATAGCAGCTTAATTCACAATAGCTAAACTGTGGAACCAACCTAATTTACCTGCAAATTATGACTTTTGCAGGTAAATGGATGGAGTTGGAGAACAGCATGCTAAGTGAAGTAAGCCAATCCCAAAAAACCAAAGGCCGAATGTTCTCTCTGATAAGTGAATGCTGATCCATAATGGGGAGGGGGCATGGGAAGAATGGAGGAACTTTGGTCAAAGGGGAGGGAGGGAAGAAAAGGGGACATGGGGGCAGGAAAGATGGTGGAATGAGATGGACATCATTGCCTTAGGTTCATGTATGACTGCACATATGGTGCGACTCTACATCATGTACAACCAGAGAAATGAAAAGTTATGCTCCATTTGTGTACAATGAGTCAAAATGCATTTTGCTATCATGTATACCTAAGTAGAACAAATAAATAAAAAAAAATGCATTCTGCTGTCATGTATACCAAAATAGAATAAATAAATTTTTTAAAAAAGGGACATTTGCTAGAGTACACAAGTAACTTTTAAAGGTAATGAATACCGCGTACTAGGATGTCTTCCTTCAGTAAGTAATCAGTCTTAAAAACAATTAAAAATACACATGGGAAAAAGTTCCCAAAGTTTTTTTAAAGCTATTTGCAATATTTAAAATATATTCATTTTGAAAGTACAGGGTGTCCTGCATTTATTGTGTAACATTTTAAAAACAACACTAGCATAGTAATTTATATTAGATAAATATTTCATATTTATTATTCTTTAATACAGGACTATTTCTCTTGAATAAACATTTGAAATAAGTAATTTCAATGTTTCTTTTTTTGGTGTAAAAGTTCTTAATTTTGAAACCCTATCTACCAAATTAAGTTAGATCCCAAAACTTGGAAACACAATAAGATTAATTTACATGTTGAAATCCCATTAATTTACATGTTGAAAATTTTTTGATCTGAACACATTTGCTTAGCACATTTTGAACTAGATGTTGGATCTCAAACAATGCTATCTATTGGATAAACATGTAAATTTATTCTGATTCTCACTTGATGTAAAAGGGTGTGGTATGATACAAATTTTGCTCTTTTCTTTTGCCATGAAATTCATGACTAGGTTATGAAATGAACATTATTGTTCCCTAAAAAGTGAGCCTGCATAGAATATTTCAATTGTTTCACATACTATTTATAAAATTAAAATGTGGGGATTTTACTGCTCCTCTTTAGAAACTTAGAGAGTGCTGTGGTTGAGTTCTAATATTTCAAAGGCCATAAAAATGTATTTGGGAACATTGTCATGTGTCCTATTCAAAATTTTCATTTGGAGCCTCCTAGTGACTAGGGAGGCTGAGGCGGAAGGTTCATAAATTCAAGTCCAGCCTGGGAAGCTTAATGAGACCTGTCTCAAAATAAAAAATGAAAAGGGCTGGGATATAGCTCAGTGGTAAAATCACCCCTGGGTTCAATCCCCCATACTGCAAAAAATTTAAAAAAAATATTTTTTTCAGTTTGGACCATATCTTCTCAAAGTATTAGTAACTGTCTCAAAAATGAACAGATGTGCTCAGCTTTCTTCGTAACACACACATTCTTTCCATTCAGTCTCCTTCTCACCATCTATCCCTGCTGGTGCCCCCTGCTACGTTAGATTACACCTAGTGTCTCAACCTGGAGAATATGTGTTTATCTATAGAATGTTTATGACAAATACAACTGTATCTCTGTGTCCATATGGGTGGATTACAGGGCCCCCATGGACACTAAAATTCCTGGAAGTTCCAGTCTCTTATATGAAATGGAATAGTATTTACACATAAATTATGCACATCCTGCCATATACATCACCTCTAGATTATCTATAATACCTATTACAATGCAAATGCCATGTTAATAGTTTGTATACTACACTATTTAAAGAATAATGACAAGGAAAAAATGTCTATACATTTTTTCCCCAAATATTTTCAGTCCAAAGTTGGTGAACTCTTGAATGTAGAACTGTGGATACAGAGACATGACTGTATTTTTTTCATATTACACTTTAGAAAATTCTTTCAGTAGGTTTAACAATAAAGACAAGTGAAATGACCTCTTTGAAAATTCCTATCATATACATATTGCCAGACTGAAAGTATAAATAAATGCCCAAAGAGAGGCTGAGGCAAGAGGACTGCAAGTTTAAGGCCACTCTCTGCAAGTTATCAACATCCTGACTCAAAAGAAAAAGCAAAAAGAGCTGAGGAATGCAGCTCAGTGTTACAGTGCCCCTAGGTTTGAAACCCAGTATTGCAGAAAAGAAAAGTGTTTAAATTTGTTGACTTCTCTAGTGCACTTACCTCAGAAAATCAGAAAGCAAAGCTGTATCAATACTTGATTCTAAAGGTTAATATTTTTTAAAAAATTTTTCTCTTATTTACATGTTTTTCTCATGAGGAAATATGTTGAATTTTCATGGAGTCTTTAGAGTAAAAATGGTATTTGAGTTCCCCTATTTTTCTTTGTTTGAAATAGATGTTCTGGAATATCCTTATGACAAATGTCCACAAAAAGAAAGCCTCTTTTGTTGTTGTTTTAAAGAGAATCACTAAGCCAAGAGCATTGTCTTCATCTTCGATGAAATATAGTTTTCCAATTAGCAGGAAAGGCCTTTATTTCAAAAGGCTGAACAGAATGCTACTTGAAAATTCATTCCAGCTGGGTAAACTGAAGAACTGAAACAATTCCAAAGGAAGAATATTCTCTGGGCATTTATCATTTGATTTTCATTTGGATAAATTTCCATTTGCTCCAAGAATTTGTTTCAGAATTTTGTTCTTCTGAGACAGAAAAGAAAGTGTTGATAGCCATGTTTGACTGTACTGTACTTCTTGCCTTACCCAAATTGTCTGCTCAGTTGTATTGACAAGAGGGATTGGCCTCCCACTTGTTGACATGTTTGGAATGACTGACCATACAAGAAACCTGGATGTTACTCTACTCTCTTTCATCATTTTATGCATTAGTTGACTCTGCTGTCAAATTCTCCTTTGACCACAGCCCACTCTTTCTTTTCTTTGGAGCATCTGATTCTGCTATGGGGAAAAAATAAATAACTCTAATCTGGAGTTGAATCACAAGGGGAGAAACAATTACTAAGTCAAGCATCTTATTTAGTGTGCTGCTGTATGATATTTTAGCTAAAGATATCCACACTTTTGTAGTTGTTGTTTAATGTTTCTAGCTATTTACTGACTACCTATGTAAAGCTAATTTATAAATGTACCTTCAATACAATTTAAAATGTTTTCCTTTCCTTCAGTACGTATACTTGAGTGCAACACAAGTGAAGTGCCTCAATATCTTTAAAATATTTTAGCAGTTGGGTGTTCACTGATTTAGAAATACCCTCCATGTAATTAAGGAAGAGTAGTAAAATTTTACTATGTCACATTTACAGATTTTCACCATACTTTGTCTATCACTGTCCTGGTGTATGTTGGATTGGGGGAGAGTTGGAACAATAGACACATGTGCAACAAATGTGTATGTATGTCTCTCTCTCTCTCATTCTGTGTGTGTGTGTATGTGTGTGTATTTGCATATATTTATTTATAGGTCTTTCCTACCACAGATGGAAAATTTTGGGTTTTTTTGGTGCAGATTTTAAAATATGAATTCCAAGACACACTATTTTCCAATTTGATTTTAATAACCCTGAAAGGAAATGTGTCCTCTTTGAATAGTGCTTCAGAAATTTGAAGTTTTGAATTAAGAGATTTCCCTAGGTTATATGACTTTTAACTTTTTATCAGTCATTTTTTCCATATATTAAGTTAACATGTACCCTTCTTTATTTTTCTCCATAAACCTTTCAAAATATTCCAGGAAAATGAAATATTGCCCTCTAATAAACATCTGATTGATACAAAGAAATAAAGGAATTACTTTCATTCTTTGTGTACTCAATCTATATGTGGCCTTTCCCTCTCAATGTTGATTGACATTATCCTTATTAGTTCAATTTCCCTAGTACTTTTGATAACTAACTAGGTTATTTCTTTCCATTGTTTTGACAACCTCTGTCTTTCGCAATATATATCTGCTGAATTAAAATCTGTATTTCTTTTGCCACTTGTCAAGATGATATTAAATTTTAATGTTGACTACATTAAAGAAAAAAGATAAATAATGTCCCCTTTCTTGATGTCATGGCTACCACTCAATTTGGGGGAGAGTTGAAAACAGGCATAGAAGGTGTTGGTCTTACTCTCTACTATGTAAATATGCTTTGATTACCCAGTGTCCCAAACAACTTGTCTAAATAAGCCCCATTTATTATTATGGAGTCCTCATCCAGTTAGCCACTTTTTCCAATATTGACTTCAAGTGGCTGTATAGCCCACTTCAGAGATATCATGATCTCACGTAAATCATTCTGACCTGTCATGATCTAGTAGAGTATCTTTGGGTCAAGTCAGTGACAGTGATGAGTAACTACAGTACCCCTAAGGCTGTATCAGGAAGAGACCTTAGAGTCCAGGTTGCAACAGAAAGGTGACAGGGGATTCTACTCTCTTCTAGTCTGAGAAAATGAAGTTTCAGGGATTTGAAGGCTCCTGAGGTTGGGGGCATGGGCCAGAGTCTATCTCCCAGTCAAGAGCGGAGAAACAGTGGCCTAAGAAAAAAGTTTCTGAGACTGTTTGGAAAAAAAGAGTCAGAGAGGACAATAGAAAGGGGAAAGGGAAGAGGAGTGGCAGAGACTTTGGACGATTGTGAGAAGCTGAAAGATGCCAAAACAACTTTTTCTTTCTTGAATTATCTTCTATAGCAGACATAAATGATGCTTTATTTGGTGGAGTTGGGAATGCAGTCTTCTTTTAAAGTCATGAAATATGATCCTGGCCCATCTTGCCCCAATCTTGGGGCTTTTGTACACTCCTTTGAAGTGGCACTACATAGTCTCAGAAGCCTGACTTCCCCTTGAGTTTTGAATGACTGTGGCTTTTGCTGTAATCCATTGAATTTTGCTTTCAGTGGAATGCCCCCTAAATGAAGGACCATTGGGTAGTATGATGAAACTTCCATGTACAGGGTGTAGCAAGGGCCGCAGATGGCATGTGTAATGCAGTTCATGGGGAGAGAGAAAGTCCTGGGAAAAACTGAAGCAAATAAGATGAAAACCAAAGAAAGTGTGATAATTCCTGAAGGAATAAACTCTGTCTTATGCAATCTCCAGAAAAAAATGAGTATTTGTTGTTTAATTTAAGTATCTAAGAATCAAATAAAATGGTCTTGGGAATAAGAAGCTGAATGAAATAGAAAAAAAATAGTTTAAAAGGATAATAGCTTTTGATAACCCAGGTTTTTATTTTTTTTAATTTTCTGAGCAAAATCAACAGCTTCCATCTGTGCCTTAATACCATGTTATTGTAAGAAAAGAAGATTGTATATAAGCCCATCCTTTATTGCAGAGAATTTTTAAGAGAAAAGGTACTAGTGAGGATATGATTAAAAATATTAGGGAATAAAATTATTGAAAGGAAGTGGAAGTAAGATTTGTAAACTTGTTCCTCCACAGTGCTGGGGTTTTGTGGGCAAGGTGAAATGATCCTTTCTTCTTCATTATACCTTATCCACACTTAACCAAACACATCTGTGGGCCCAACAAATTCTGTAGAATATTTGAAGCTGCAGAGGACTTGAGGAATTAAGTACAAAATGTTTCCTGGGCAGACTTGCTGAGTAGGAACAGGTTTGGGTGTGGGTATGTGAGTCTACCATAATAAACAGAACACAATACAGTGGCTTCTAAAATATCAGCAAATATTTCAGGCCTCACTGAATGCAGCACTGCTTACAACAGCTGGAAAGCAGTTGTATCCTTTATCTGTGTTTGCTAATGTATTTAACTTTCTTTATTTACACATGGGTTACAGGATTCATCTATTTTACCATACTAGTTTTAGGTATTCAAAATCAGCCCTTCAAGGTGCACTTTGAAGGCTGCCTCTCCACCAAGTCTTTCCTGATCATTCTTTAGCAAGTGAGGAGGGATAAAGTAAAACAGAGCTTCTATCCTTGGACTGTGAAGTCAGAAAGATCTGAGTCTAATTTTCTGCCAAGCTATTTAGTCATCATGTATAGTTGGTGATATTACTTAAACTCTCAAGACTTTATCTTTTAAAATGTGTCCATAAAAAAGCATGACATTAAATTAAAAAGAATCTGAACTAGGTATCAGGAAATGTGCATTTTAAACTAGTTGTATTATGTATCAATAATGTGGCTTTAAGAAAAGCACCATTTGTGTTTCTGTTGCCTCATTTGTAAGATAGAACTGATTAATTCTGATTGTTCTCATAATTTGGGGGTAGGTACAAGGAACAAATGGTATATAAGTACTAGGAAACAGAATTATGCAATTAAGAGATTTAAAATAATAACTAATATTGGTATCTATAAAACACAGAACAGCTGAATGAATAAAGCAAGCCACCTTTGAAAAGAGATCAGCTTTATCTGGTTCCAGTAAAATCTCAGGAGCATTTAATTCCCTTTAGACTTCTGGGAGAAGAGCCCGCTCAAGTCTACCTGCCTCGGGAAATTATGAAACATTTTACCTCTTGCATCTCTTTTAAATGTGTCATTTCATCTGTCCTCATTTAGTTAAAGTGTCTCTAATATTCAGAATGTATTTTTGCAAAAACTGGGTCACTGTTTTGTGTGTGTGTGTGTGTGTGTGTGCACGCGCGTGTGTGCGAGTGCCTGTGTGTGATTCCAAGTATTTTCCACCCTATTTTACAAAGCATTATCTCTTTTAGCAACTTACTTTTGCTTCAGCCACACTATATATCTTACTATTATTTAATTATATCTGGCTCTTTCCTGCTTTTATGCCTTGGTGAATGGTAATTCTCAACAGAAAGTTCCTCTCCCCTTCTTTAGCTGGAAAAATTCTACTTCGCCTTCAAGAGCCAATAATAATTTACTTCCTCTGTCTCCATAGGACACATTAATCTATTCTACCTTTGTCTACACTCAACTCTCCCATGAAATTATGAACTTCCAAATGAGTCTTGTACATATTAGTACATCTTTCTTATTTTCACTTCTAGAATCTAGTACAGTTCCTGGCCTATAGCAGCTACTCTATGACCGGCATAGAGTGGTTTCTTGTATATAAAAATCAAATTAAAAAATAGACAGAAAATTCAACCCCAGACACATGTGAAGCAAGATGAGTGTGTATTACAAAGCTTAAATAAAAATATAATTAAATAATTCTATTCATAAAACCAAATTTTCTAGTATACAACTCATTTAATGGGGTTTACTTTTTTATTGATATAATAAAAGTTCTTTGTCTTTTCATGCCATTCATGGTAAGGGAGTTTTTGCTTTTGGTTATGTTATGATACAGTAAATGAAATCATTCTATATGAGGTATGGTATCAATGCATCACTCCAACTGGAAGCAGAAAAGCTTCCAATTTCTAGGCTTCACTTTGACTTCTGGCTAATATGAACAGAACACTTATGCATAAGTCAGCAATGTAAAATTTAGTCACATTTTTCTACACTATGTTATGAGAAAAATTAACTTTCCTTTTGAAGTCAGTAAAAAATAGAGAAGAAACAGAGTAATAAAAGAGCTGGGCAGACTTAGTTGACTCTATCAACAAGTCTCAAGAAAATTACCATAAACATTCACTTCAAAAAATGAGCAATGCCAGTTAATGTTTGTCCTTGACTTGGTAACCATTCATACCCAGGGTCCATTAAGAAAATACTATGCAAATTGAGACCCCTTGAAATTTCTAAGAAGCATGACCTGCTTTTTTCCTGAAATAGTCCTGTAGAAGAATAACAGCCTCTATAAGAAAATAGCCTCCCAAAGATACTCATGCCCTAGTCATAAGAGCTGGTGAATATGTTACACTACAAGACAAGAGGGAATTAAGGATGAAGAGAGTAGCAAGGTTGCTAATTGGCTAACCTTGCAATGAGGAGATTATCTAGAATTATTCAGAAATGAATGATCTCTTTATTTACATGAGTTCTCAAAAGGAGAGGAGTCAGAAGGGAGGGTCCGAAGGGTGCCACATGAAAAGGAGTCAACCTGCTATGTCTGACTTTGAAGGTGGAAGAGGGGGCCATGAGCCAAGAAATGTGGGAAGACCCTAAAAACTGGAAAAAGCAAGTTTCTTCCTAGAGCCTGCAGAAACGTAACCTGCTGCCATCTTGATTTTAGTCTGGTAAAACCTGGGTGGGACTCCTGTCCTACAGAACTGTCAGATAATAAATTTGTGGTGTTTGAAACACTGTGTTTTTAATCATTTATGTAGAAAATGAATACAAGCCCAACTTTGTGGTGGGTTTCTCATGTTTCAGTTCATGTATGTCAAAAGTGGTTTTAGAGGCAACTGTCCACTAGTTACATGCTCGAGGGGAAACTGAATGAGATCATCTTGGTG
This sequence comes from Geosciurus inauris, assembly GCA_004024805.1. Classification (NCBI taxonomy): domain Eukaryota; kingdom Metazoa; phylum Chordata; class Mammalia; order Rodentia; family Sciuridae; genus Geosciurus; species Geosciurus inauris. The sequence goes on from PVHX01004431.1 coordinate 66,432, forward strand.
ACTAAACACCACCACTTGTCTACACAGATTATTAGAACAGAAGAGCCTTACTTTCCTTTCTGCAAACTTTGTTCGAGAAAATTTGGAGAAATAGAATTTATTGATGATCAAATGTGAAATCATAAATTGAAGGCAGCTAAACATTAGAAAACAACAATATTCTGATTTTTAAAATCACCAGTTCATACCCCTACTCTCAATTTAATTTTTATGAGAAGCCAAAATTTGCTTTTCCTAAAAATGATCTGATTAAGTATTAAATTGTGAACAAGGCAGTGTAGCACACTTGGTACTCTGCCTTATTTTTCCATATATGGTTGGGTATCTTTTCATGTCAATTTGTGAACAAGAATTCCTATTAAGCAGAAATTCATCTGGACTATATCAACTGCAAGATCAGCTTTAAGACAAATGAAAGAATGTGAAAACAGGGAGATTCCTTAAGAATGAAATTATGCCTTCCTCCATCGCCCACACTAGTGTGGTTACAGAACTATGGGGAATTTCTCCCAGAGTTTTCACTACCCTGTGTTCACTGCTTCAGTTCTTCCTATCAGAACCTCCTGAGATTAGAAAGTTGTGCCCTTTTCAGAGACTTTTTTCAGCTGATGAAGGTTTCTGAGTTAGCTAGGAATCAGCATGGGATGCTGCATTATGTCAGAGCTGCATGTTTAGTCTGCCTTCCTAGAAATAATCAAGAAAAGTTATAAGTGAAAAGACACAGATGCTCCTTTCTCAACAATATGTTCATACTTTTGAAGTATAATATAAAAAACTAAGTACAGACCTAGAAGAATATATGTGTATTTTAAATATGCACATATTTTTATTGGTTTCATTTGTAAAAGTTCACTACAAGGCAATCACTTTATATCCTGATTCTTAGCCTAGCATGTTTTTCTTTGAAAATGGATATTTATTCTACTATGTGTTCTCACTTATTACCAACCATATTTGTAGCATGAAGAAGATTTTTATTTGTCAGCCTCCCAATTATTTTAGGAAAACCTTTGAAGAGGTATCTAAAACTATTGCATCCCAAATTCAGTCGTTCAGTTGTCATTTATTTTCGTGATTATGAAAAAACAGAACTGGTGTTAAAGCTGCTTTAAGACATATATCCTGTTTTAGTAATTAAGAAGCTTGTGTGGGGGCTGGGGCTGTAGCTCAGTGGCAGAGCACTTGCCTAGCATATGTAAGGCACTGGGTTCGATCCTTAGCTCCACATAAAAATAAACAAATAAAATAAAGACATTCTGTCCATCTACAACTACAAAAAAAAATTAAAAAAAAAAAAAGAAGCTTGTGTGTAGAGCTTACAGAATCTGAGTTGTCTGTGATGTTATTGGTTACTGTCCAGTCCAAATAATGTAAGATGTTTCCCCTTATCAATTATGATACATAATGTATTATTTTAAGATATACACAATGAAATATAATTAGAGCATTTCAACATTTTAACTTGTTATAATCAATCATCCTCTCAATTGAATGCAGAGCCACGACATGCAGCCAAAGATACCTATTAGTACTCAATGGACACGAGGTTCATTTCCACATTTATTTCTGAAAGAGAAATGAGTTAAAGCAGGACTATATCCCGTAGTTTATGAAGCCAATACTAATGTGATAAAAGTTATTTTGCCATTCTCTTTTTGAAATCACAACATAACTCCAAAAATAAAAAAAATAAAACTTCATGAGTCCACTACTTGGCTCTCTCTGACTCTCTTCTCTGGATAGCATTTACAATTTACTTTTGAGGAAAAACAAACACGTGTGTAAATCAAAAGTTTGGCTTCTCACAAGTCCTCTCCTCCTTTGTCCTTCAATTTTTTTACTCATGCTATAAAAAGAGAGAAAGTAGACATACATCTTTTCAATTGACATTTTTTAAAACTTCAATTCTTCTTTCACCATTTTAGGTTTTTACTCTGTTCTTACTGTTGACCCCTGTCGTATGTGACATAGTATGCTGACACTTTATCACAGTTCTAACAGAATACAGAATGAAGTTCTTGTGATCAGTGGCCTGGAACATCTGGTGCCAACCTCGTCTATTCTAGATTACGCTTGGATCCATGTTGTCTTCCAGTTGGGGTACTGCCCTCTGCTGTCTGAGGGTCAAATATGCAGCTCCTGCCTATGTAAATGACCAGCTGGTTTCCAGAAGTCAGAACCTCACAGTTGATGGTAACCAGATAAATGCACTTCTTCTGTGCACTGAGATACGGAATTGCAACTGGTGAATGTGTGGTACACTCTGGTTGCTGAAAAGATTGGGGATTCACATTTCTGACATTTAAGAAGATTTTAGTCTCATTGGCATTTTATCAAGAATTGGGTAATGTTATAGTTTTTGATGATTTGTTGGCTATTTGTTATTCTTCTGAATTCCCAAGGAATGAGCAAAATGCCTAGTGGGAACTTTGAAGTGAGCTTTAGAATTAGCAGTCACTTTTGGGGGCCATCAGCCGTGGCACATTACATTAAAAACCCCAAAGCCAGTCCATTCTTGGGTCAGAATCTCTCTAGTTAGAGGAAGCCCTAACAGTAAGGAAGAACCAAGTTCAAAAAAACTCTTGGCCTCAAATGAAAGATTTGAGAATCTCAGTATAGTGGGGAAAGAAACAGGTAGTGTTTATTGGAAATCAATTTGCTCCACAGAGAATCATGAGGATATTGAGTGTAATGTTTAAGATACAAGGAATGACAACCAACACTTCCTTCAGTAGTTTGGAACAGGTACTACTTGAGTTAAATGAAACAGGTACTACTTGAGTTAAATAAAATGGCTTTGATTTGAAGTTAAGTAATGTACAAACCCTAGAGTAGAATATTTCTTCTTTAAAGTGTATCTTGAGCATTTTCATTGTACAGATCCTGGATTATCCTAAATGTATCTTAAATTACTTTCTGATGACAACTGAAATAAAGTGCCTTTTTTTTTTCTCTCTCTACACATTAAAACCCATGGGGCTTTTAAAAAAGGTTATTCTTCATACTTGTTAATAAATGGGATTTTAGCATCCAAAGGAGCCAATAAGGAGAAATGAGTGTTTTAGGCCTATTCACAAAAAAGGACATAGCAAGTTCCTTGATGTTGTAGCTCCCACCTCTTCTGTCACAGGCCAGTACTCTGACTTCCTTTTCTGCTTAGTCATTGCTGTAACTCCCACTCTGAGATTAATTGCGTGACCCTGGAGATGAATGATTGTCCACTTAATCTTAGCCAATGCAATCTGGACAACCTCAGGTTTGGTGAGGCTCCTCTTGGGTGGTTGTCATTTGTTTTAAGAACATTAAAAGTATCTCATAAATCTATATTTATTTTATTGGTTAGTAATCTACTGTAATTAAATATGAAATGCTAAAAACAATGTTAAGGTAAAATTGGGGTCATAAACCTCTTTTTATGGTTGTTTCATGGCTGCAAAAATACTCTGGAATTTGCTTTTGTCTTTATGTCTGGATCTGTTTAACATTACAGAGCATCCAACAGCATCTCGTGTTCAGATGAGTACTTTGTGTTTTAAAATAATAGAGATTTTTTGATGATGAATACTAAATGCTTATGAGTAAACAGCTTAACATGCCTCCCACTTACAAAAACTGGAAATTTGGTGAACCAGTATTATATCCAGGTTTGATACTGGATCTATTCTTCCTTGCTTTCAGATTGAGACACGCAGAAATCAGGCTGGATAATAACCAAATTAGCTAAAGTTCATGAATTTGGAATTTATGATTTAGAAGGGACTCTGGAAATTGATATTTTCAATACTGTCAGGAAGAAAGAGAATTTGTTACACAGATTATAGTTGAAACAAATAATTAAGGGTACTTAAATGATCAAAAACAATATTTTTTTTAGTACTTTGTATTTACTTACGAAAAAACATCATAGTATCCAGGTAGTATTATTTGGTAACGGGAGCTGTCACCTATCCAGTTTTCACCTGGCAGTGATAGACTAACCATAAGCAAAAAGGTGGTTCAAGTGTGCCTTTTAAACATTTTATGTAATCTAGCCTAGAAAAAACTGAATTACCCATTTTCTGAGTTTTGTAATATTCAGGAAGCTGCATACATACTCTTCTAAAAATAATAACTAAATAATGTGCTTTGGGACTGTATCTTCAATAAAGGAAGTCTAATTTTCTAAGTTAAACAAATGAACAAAGCCAAACAAGTGGGAAAACCAAAGATAAGACAGATTTAAGGGAAGATATAGGAACCCTTCCCCCCTAAATCAGTAACTTATTTTGGGGAAATACATATGTTGGGGAACAAATGAATTATTCAATGTGAGAGAATGAGGTGAGCATTAAGTGTTTTTGAGCACTGGTGACTATGTTTCCAGATCTATGGCTCCCTGCATACTACTTCTACTGATTTTATTAAATATCTGTGTAGACTTATATATTTAAACTGAAAAAAATGGAGCACAATTAGTTGCATTATAACAACTGTAGAGAATATGGCAGCAGTGAGGTTAACCAGAAAAGCTATGTTTCTTGTCTTCCCATTGGATCATGGCAACAAAATAGAACTTAGCATAGAAGCAGGTTTTTAAAAAATGTCTCCAGTACCCTGATTTCTTACATTTCATTTTTTTAAATGCTTTCTTCACACCTTTTGGTCTTCTGATGGAAACATAGCTACTGTTTCAAAACTATACTAAATGAAGTGTTTATGAAAATATATAGGCAATGTTGAAATGGTAACTGCAAATTTGTTCTTATTTCTATTTGGCCAACCTTGAGTGTGGAAATCTATAATTATATTTCAAGTGGTTTAGAAAGCTTAATACACCACTAGTAGGTTTTTAACCACATCTTAATTCTGAAAATCTGTGTATAATTTAAAGGAAACATATCCATGTGTTTTTGACTAATTTGCCATTAGGCCTATTTTGTGAGCTCAACCTCATGTCTAAAAACTATTTAAAAGGCTCTTTAAGTTTGTGAGCCTTTTTAAAATTTTTATTTTATTTTATTTTATTTATTTTTATAACAAAGCAACATGCATTTCAATTCACAGTACACATGCGGAAGCACAATTTTTCATTTCTCTGGTTGTACATAAGGTAGCGTCACACCATTTGTGTCTTCATACGTGTACCTAGGGTAATGATGTCCATCTCATTCCACCATCTTTCCTACCCCCATGCCCCCTCCCATTCCCTCCCTTTTCTTTGCCCTATCCATAGTTCCTCCATTTCTCCCATGCTCCCCATCCCCACCCTATAAGCCTTTCCTAAAGCAAGATATCACAACTATATATGATATTAGAAATGGACGGGTCTTTGACAACCAAAAGGCTATAAATATAAAATACTACCACTAGAGGAAAATATGGGGTTTTTTGGTTTGTTTTTTGTTTGTTTTTTGCAAATAAGTAGCTTACTCTTACTCTCTCAGTGCCAGTTTCCCTTGTTTCCAACATTAAGCTATGATATTCTAGGAGAAATTTTGCACCATTTCCCAAGCCTTAATCTCACGTGCCTTCAGCAGATGTCTGCAGCAATTGAGAGCAGCATGTGATTTTTCCATACAGTGGTGTGTTCCCAAAGAACAAACCAACAGTCATGCTGCATCTGCTTTATTTGCACATGAACATTGTGTTCTCTCTTGGAACTCTACCCACTTAGGGTTTGCTTCATGCTGAGAAGCCTCCTGGGGTGGGAACTTTGCTCCATGTTTGGCATGTCCACTGATTCACATAACATTTAGGAGTCCATATATGCTTCTAATTTGAGTAGAAAATTCCAGCTTTTGAATACATTCTTCAGTAAATTTTACTTCATTGCTTCAATGTTGTTTAATAGTAGATGGATGCAGTATTAATCCTCATAATCCTTTTAAAAAGTCAGATGAGGATTTTTATTAGGATTCATATTTAAGCACAGCCCTGTGAAAACTTCACAAAGTATTTACAGCCTGAAGGCCACTGACTGTATTGATTGACAGTGTCTTTGTTTAGATAACATAATATTGCTGCTGCAACCATTTGCTGCACTTGATTATGGTGTTGGTAATTTATGAACACTATCTGGCTTTTGAACACTAGCATAATTCAAAGTAAAAGGGGAATCATTGGCTAATTTGTTTAGTAAGTTCAAGTTTGGCTGGGCATGGTGGTGCACGCCAGTGGCTTGGGAGGCAGAGGCAGGGGGATCAAGAATTCAAAGCCAGCCTCAGCAATTTAGCGAGGTAGTTAACAACTCAGTGAGATGATGTCTCTAAATAAAATACAAAGTAGGGCTGGGGATATGGCTCAGTGGTCGAGTGCCCCTGAGTTCAATCCTTGGTACCCCCCAAAAAGAAAAAAAGTTCAAATTTGTTTTTTTGAGCAACAGAATGATTGTGAAACAGAAAGACTAAGCAAATTTGTGGTAGAAATAGAATGTTTTAAATTTTATCAGCAACAATAACAATGATAACAATAAGAAATAAAGGTTAGGGCTGGAGTAGTGGCTCAGTGGTAGAGTGCTTGCCTGGCAATGTGTGAGGCCCTGGTTTTGATCCTCAGCACCACATATAAATAAATAAGGGAAATAAAAGATACATTGACAACTAAAATATATTTAACAACAACAACAACAAAAATAAAGGTTTATGTTCACCCCCATGTGTGATGGGTAGAGTTAGAAAAGAGCAGACAAATGCAAATAAATGGTCATCCTGAACATGTGGGAAAAGATCCAGGTTCTAGTTATGTCTGCCTCACCTAATTACACATTGACACTCCTAAGATAGTTATGTCTTCTTTTCAGCCTCAGTTATTTGAAATCATACTGGACATAGAGTCAGGTCTGGATTTTAGACTTATGTCTACCACTAACTTGTGTTTTTAAGTCAACTGCTCACACCCAAAGCTTCAACTTCCTCATCTTTGAAATAGGGCTGATAACAGTAATGCATACATGTGAGGAATATTTAAAGGACTAACTAAAATAACTACACAAATTGCCAAGACTTAAATAAGCAATGGTATTAAATCACAGCCCAATTGGAAAGAATCCATGTTAATGAACATGGTTATAGTTAAGGGATATGGTTGAATAATGATAACACCAAGCAAATTATTTTCCCACCTTTTGTTTTTCTGTTTGATGATTTTAGACCCATGTGATTTTTCCCTGGAAAACCATATTACAGGCCCTGGAATAGCTATTTCATTTTTACTTTAAATATTTTATCAGGTTCCCAGCATTACATAACCAGCTAACAGAACTACCATGTTCTATTTGGTGTCCAGAGGTGAGTAAATGCCTGTCAATTATAACATTAGGATTTAAACTGACTTAGCATTTTAAGTTTCTGATTGAAAAACTGTATATTTTAAACAGTTTGGTTTAGTTTAAAGAAATAGAGTTTTGTGACAACTCACTACTTAATATGAATAAATAAAAATATTTCTATGTTTCCTATAATTTCCTAAAATTTAGGTGTTTGTCATTAAAGGATTATGTCTCACATGCTGGTAGCCTTATTCTTTTCAACATTCCAATACATATATTCAAGTTTTTTGGTATTAAACTAACATTTAAAAAATTTAGCATTGCACACACATTTTTAGTTAAGCAATAAACATCTGTCATCTGCCATTTATTAATATTAATTAAAAATGGTCAGTAGCTCTTGGATCCAAGTTCAGCAGCTGAGATTTTTCTAAATCTGACCTTCTTAGAATTTATGTAAAAAGTGTTCAGAGTAGTTCTCCTAAGGTCCAAGGCAATTTAAGGCCAGTTTGTAACCTAATGTTTTAAATTATGTGTTTAGTAATCAAAACAGGAGGGATGAATGACAGAAATTCTGTAAAAACTATAATGCCAGCAGATTACACGGGACAAATAATGAGATGTTCAAAATGATATGGTGCTACACATTAAACATTACTATAAGACAAGGTCATGTGATCAATATGTGCGTTAGGAATGTTACAGAATTTCATCTGTTTTCCACAGTTTTAATGCTTTAGATGACAAATGTGGAAGGGCCATTTCCTGCAAATTTGCATAAGTGAATATAAACTTGAGGAGAAAACCAAAAAACAAACACAAAGCCTAGCATATTAGCCTATCCTGAGAGAACTACTTTTCACAGCTACTCATGTCCTGCCACTGTACAACATACTACCGCTACAGCATAATGGCCTCTAAGACATCTGAAATAACCTCTGCTCAATTCCCTGGGAAGCACATTGACACATTTTTCCTTTCCAGGATTTAATCAATATTCCTAAGAAAAAATAGTTTGCTTTTCTGTAGAGATAGGCCCAGAGGAAAGTCAAATTCAGATTTTACTATGAGTATAACAAAACAAGAGATTTTAGAAACCACATTGTTCAATGTTTTTCAATATAGTACTCCAGCATAGAGCTGTTGGTTGGTTGGTTAGAACTTACCTCTGTATAAGCACTTGTTTGATCTTTTATTGCTCAGTTGGAGTAATACATATAACAACCTTAGCCATTTTTTAGCATTAAGAACAGTCACTGTCATGCCACCATTGCCACCATCCATTTTCAGAACTCTTTATCTCGTAAAATTGAAACTATCTATCAAACAAGAACTTCCCTTTCCCTTTCCCTAATCCCTGGTATCTGCCAATCTACATTCTGCTTCAATGAATTTGCTACTCTTAGTACTTCATATAAATGGAATCATACAATATTTGTCTTTTTGGGGATTGGCTTATTATACTTAACGTAATGTCTAAGTTTTATCCATGTTACCAGATGTGTCAGAATTTCCTTATTTGTAAGACAATGATGTTCCACTGTGTGTTTATACTACATTTGTTAATCTAGTCATCTAACACTTGAGTTGTTTCCAACTTTTGGCTATTGTGAATACTACTTCTATGAACATGAGTATGCAAACATGTTTTGAGATGTTACTTTCAATTCTTTTGAATATGTACTTGTAAAAATTGGTTTGGTGATACACTGTTAAATATCTCTACCAATTAAATAGCTCTACAAATCAAATTAACAACATCAAAATAATTCATAGAAAAAAATTAAACAATTCTACATGAAATATTGTGTTTAAAAAACAGTATGATACAGTGGAAACTGTAATGTACTAGGATAATTTTTCTTCCTCTGTTGCTACCAGCCTTGTGATAAGGTCATTTGGACAGTCACTTGAACTCTTTAGTGTCACTTACTATGAAAAGAAATAAGTATTTTAAAAGACCAATGATCAATGCATCTTTAAGGTACCTTTTGAACTTTTGACTCTTGCTCTCATTTCTCAAATGTAGCTATTAGTACAAGAGGCAGAAATCTAGAATAAGATTAATTGTAACGTAAGACTTCTTAATTACAATAGAAGAGGCAGAATGAGTTTATAAGGGATATGGGGCAAGAAATACATTCCTTATATGTGTGCATGGACCATCATATGTACAGACAAACCAATTTACATTAGTGTGCCTAGCAGTATGTCTAGCACACAATCGCTGCTCAAGAAATGTTTGTTGAATGAGCACCTGTACATACAAAGCCATAATACTTAATAAGTTAAAAAATCAGTATTGCATAGGAAATGTGATTATTTAAAATGTATACAAAACCCACTATAAACGTAGTCAAAGAAATAATAGAATAAGAAAAATGTTCACTGTACACAAGACACAAGGTCAATATCCTTACTATAATAAAGAGTTCCTACAAATGTCTGCTCAATATAAAAATTAAAACAACAGTAAAACAATGGCAATGTTTATACACAGGCATCTATGGAAATCCAAATAGCCACCAAACACATAATAAGCCTAATCAAGAGAATGCCTATTAATAAAACAATAAAATGTCATTGTTAAACTATCAGATTGGCAAGAGTTTAAAGGATTGATAACATTCAGTGCTAGTAAGGATATAAAGAACCAGACATTTCTGTTTTTGGCAAGTGTTAACTGTTAAAACATTTCTGAATAATAATCCAGCAGAATATATTAATATTTAAAATGTTGACATCTGGTCTGGGCATCCTTGGGTTCTATCCCCGGTACCAAAATATAAAATAAAATAAAATATTGGCAGATTTTGCTTTTTCCATCCAATGTTTGAGACCCATTTGGTGTTAGAATTCATAAACACTTAGTGTTACTCTGTGTCAGACACTAGCATAAGAGTTTTATGCACACTCCTTAACGCCTTAACTCCTTGCTACAACTAAGTGAGGTGGTTACTGTTATATTTACCCAATAAGGAACAATACAGGGTGTACAAATTCTAAGTGATTCACTTAAAGTCATAGAGCTGGTTAAAAGCACAGCTGAAATTAGGAAACAGGGATCTATAGCTTGTGTTCTAAATGCTACGATATATCACCCCCTTTACCTTTGATGGACAGTGAATTTATGAGTTCATTAACATGATAGAAATGCTTGTTATAGTAATAGAAAAAGTAGGAAACAATTTTATTCTCCATCAAAAGCAGAACAGTTGAGTAAATTATGTGTTATTCATAGAATATTACATTTTGCAGCTGTTAATAAAGAATGAATTGGAAAGACACCCATGATGTATAAAGTAAAAAGTTGCACACCATTGAGGTAGCAGGATGCACAATTCTCTTTCTATATAGATAGAGAAAGAACAAACCAGATGCATTTTAAAAGAAAATGATATATTCATTGTTTGTGGAAATATGATTTTATATTTGTATTTTTCTATAGGCAAAAGAATAATATGGGAGAATATATAACACACTTCAATATTGCTTTTCTCAGGGTACAGGACTAGACTGAGGCAGTGTATGATTATAAATTTTTTATTTCTATATCTTCTAACTTTTTTGAGCTTTTACAAGAGTACACATTCCATTATTGATATTGATCACTAAACAATGAGACAAAACAAAACAAACAAACCAAACACACTCAAAGTTTCACTGAGATGGTTCTAAATTGCAGACTATTTCTGTACTTTAAGTTCACTAGGCTCACTGAAAATATTAAACATAACTTTTTGAAGATTGTGAACATGAGAAGAAATCATAATTCTACCAGCAGGTAATTCTTACTTAAAGTTAAGGAAATATGCAGGGATTGGAGAAAGGATGATAGGGTGATGGGAGAGGCACTGAGAGGTGTATAACATGTAAGACACCACAGGGGTAAGGAGCAAACTTAAATATAAAAACTCCCTTCTCTTACACATTTCAAAATAAAACCTAATACAATAGACAAATGTGAATCCACTACAGCCTTGCCCATGAAATACTTTTGTAAACTGTATCTTGGCTGTTGAACCAAATTTTAAATATAACAAAATCTCTGTATGATTTTGATGTGGGCTGGAGAACACACCAGCAACAAATGAGATGTTTACAATGTGCACTTATTATTCTGAGGGATATTTCATTATCATATTTCAAAAAAATAATTACTTATCTAATAAGCATTCTACTAATTTCATGATGACAAGCTAGGTTATTATTTGTTAAGTAAGACAATACATTTTGGTTACAGTTGAATTAATTAGACAATAACTTCTAATCCTAAGTGTACACATTTTTTATATCTGCTTTAGTTTTGGAATTAGCAATTATTCATATTTCCCAAGTATGAGTTCAGTATACTATTTCCTTGTCTAAAATTCAATATTATTCAAAAAAGTGAAAAGTGCCATTGTGTTTCCAGATGTAAGATTTCATGTAATGCAGATGTAAAAGGAATATCTCATTTTAAAATGTGTGTGCTATCTTGACACATACAAAGTAATTAGACTTTGTTGAGAAACTCTTCCCTAAGTCTGACTCTTTGCAAAAATAGGAAAAACAGTCTCTTCTAGTAGAAGCAACAAATAAACAAAACAACACTTTGTAAAGCATATTTTTCAATGATGGCAGCCTGGGCTCACAGAGACCAGAGTTATGACCTGATGGTGCATGCATAATATAAACACAAGAGTTCAGTAATTGGGTTTGAGTTAATCTTAAAGTTCCAATGGCCTAGTGCATAATCAAGCCAAAGGTCATTACCCACACTGGTGCATTTCACACAGAACTCAGCAGCTACAAATGGAAACAGTCATAACTTTACTTAAGTTTGCAGAAATCAGTCCCAGAAGCTACTCTTATAAGAAAGTTTCTAGAAAATACAGAGAAATTGGAAAAAAGTCAGAAATTAAAATATTATTAACATTATATTGGACATGTATGTCTAGTCTAAATTAGACTGAAAAAAAATTGGTTTCTCTTCCTCACTTTAAATATTTTTAATAATTAATATTGGACAGGATTATCTTGTAGAAGAGCATGTTTCTACACTGGGTAAATTTAGAGCTTATTCTTTGACATCTACACCATTATTTCTAAGTAAAATCACCAATCACAATTGTTCATTTGTCCTTGGCTACAACTGCAGGTATGTGACCTAACTGCAGTACTCTAATTCCCCATTAGTGACTGGTTCACGGGATGGACATGTGACCCAAGCTCAGTCAGTTAGAATTTTCATGCAATTGAATGAATGGACACTGAAAGAGAGAAAGGACACTACCCTCTTAAATTGAGAGCAGTGTAGATATAGACTTGGAGCAGCTGCTCAGAGTCAGGATTCCTCCTACTTGGAGAAAGATCCGGCATCAGGGAGGAACAGACACATAAACAAAGAGAAAAGGAGGCAGGATGTGTTGAAATGGTGAGAAAGAAAGGAGAAGATGGACCCAACTTATTGTGCACTTAAAGCAATCTGAGCTTGGTAAAAAGGACTATGAATGGGGAATACATACTGACAATATTATTTTTTCATTATGGTAATTATTACAGATATCATGTAAAAATTATTTTAGAGAAAGTAAAAATCAGGAAGAAAATACATAGAAAAGTATTTCCAACATAGAATCTGAGAAATGGGACTGAATTGAAAATAAAATAGAGAAGTACTTGGGAAAGAGAATGAGAACTTAGAAGAGTAAAAAGATTTCAAGATGTTCCCTTCTATATCCATTTTATCATGTAAATAATAGCTAGAAACTATGCTTGGATTTGTTCATCAGTAAAACACATACTTGTTCTATTTGGAGTCTAGTTTGATACCAATGTAGAAGAATTAAACTAATTGTAGGCTCATTTGCAATGTCCAAAAAGATATAATTGATTTTTTCATAACCACATTTGAGAATGCTTGTTTCAATGATGTCACAGAACTTCATTGTAACCTGGTTTTATTAGCTTGGTCTCACCTCCTGGGAGGCCTAAAGACAAGGTATCCAATCTTTTCTTTCAGACAATAACATCTACAAAGTTAGCCTGTAAGGCTTCCATGAAGCTGCTGGAGTAGACAAAAGAGAACGAGACAATGATCTACGGGAAAAATAATCTGGGTCGTCAAATGTGGGGTGGCTCCTGTGCCAAAGAGGTTTCAGCAACACCAGCAGTTTCAAGGAGTGACTGTCTTAGGGATGTGGGAAGGAGGATAGGAGCATGAAAGAAGGAAGTGTCTTTTTGCTGAGAAATGTTTACTTTGTAATTAGCAAAGCACAAGAAGGCCCTTTTGGAAACCATATTTGGGGGTCCAGAATTTAAATTTATGCTGAAGCTCTCTGGACTCTCTCTCTAGGGAACACTCCTAATTGGCAGGGATCACTGTTGGCTAGAACAGGCTACAAATGAAGCCAAGGTCTTGGGGTCATTTCTCCAAAGGTCCAGTTAACTCAGCTCTGTTCCACAGCCACAGGCTGTACCTTTAACCCCACATAGGCATCTTACAAACCCATCGTAGTATATCAACATGGTGGTTACAGAAAAAAAATGCATATATTTGCCCTGAGACCAAAACAAAACATAGGCAAAAATATTTTATTCTTGCCAGCGTAAAAAATGTCTTTGTAAATGTGTCAGCAAACTATAATGAAGACTACAGCTACTGGCGATACTGATCATGCAGATCAAAACTGTCAACACAGGTAGTTGCTGCAAGCAAGCTGACCATCAGTGGTCATTAATTTGTGGAACAACATAAACCATGGTACTAACATCTGGAATATAAGACCCATGAGAAGAGAGCTTTGTCTTTCTTGATCTCTGTTACTTTCTCAGAACCTTAAAATGCTAGCCCACAGCTAGTGATTTAATAAATATTTGTTGTGTGGAGGAATGTCTCTTGGCCTCTTATTTTTATTTTTTCTTCTTATTCTGCCCTTTACAAATTAATTGGAAAGTACAATAGAAATGATATTCTATACATCTCCTGTATCAACCACTGACTGTATTTTACAAAGGAAGAGACACTAACTCCAAAAGCAAGAGATAGTGGAAAGATTGAGCAATCATATTTATCTAATTGCAAACAAGAGAAAGACCTTATGGTAGAGTGCAATAATAGTTGCAATTCTGATCTGTTCCCCAAGCATGCCTAGCACCATGGAAAATACTGTAATGGCTTCAACCACTGACTGTATTTTACAAAGGAAGAGACACTAACTCCAAAAGCAAGAGATAGTGGAAAGATTGAGCAATCATATTCATCTAATTGCAAACAAGAGAAAGACCTTATGGTAGAGTGCAATAATAGTTGCAATTCTGATCTGTTCCCCAAGCATGCCTAGCACCTTGGAAAATACTGTAATGGCTTCTCCTGCAAACAGGTGCAACCTATTTCTTCACCTCTTGAATCAGGACTGGCTTTGCCACTAGCATAAGCTAACAGAAGGCTGTGGAAGTAAAAGCATGACAGGGTTAAGTTTAGCCTCAAGAAAAACCACTTCCACTCTCCCACTTGGAATCCAGAAGACCCCCTCAGCATCGTGACAGAAACATGGTTCAGCTTCCTCAGTCTTCAGCTATCCAACCACATGAGGGACTTGAGATCAGAACTGCCCAGTAGATCTCAGCCTACCTTGCTCAGTTGAGATTGTTTAATAAATGGTGGTTGACTCAAGTCTCTGTGTTTTGAGGTTAATTGTTATACAGCAAAAGGAAATGGAAACAACCTTCATACATAGGATCTAAACAATGGCAAGATTATTACTGTTCAAGGGCCGAAGGACGCTTCATAGAGCATAGCTAGTATTCAATAACCTGACCAAGCTGGGCACGGTGGCGCAAGCTTGTAATCCCAGCATTTAGGGAGGCTGAGAGAGGAGAATCGCAAGTTCAAAGCCAGCCTCAGCAACAGCAAGGCGCTAAGCAACTCTGTCTACATACAACACAAAATAGGGTTGGGGATGTGGCTCAGTGGTCAAGTGCCTCTGAGTTCAATCTCCAGTACCAAAAATAAAATAAAAAAAAATAACCTGACCACTGTGTGTTATATTAAACACTGGTTAAAAAAAAAGCGACTATTTATAAACATCACAAAAATAAATCTCAGAGAATATAGGTATTTGCAAAGATCATTTCTGATTGTAAGGATTAATGCAGAATAAGGATGTTGAGGTACATACCATTAGAGTGGGGAAAGTTTACAAATAATTTTTCTACTACCATAGGAAGGAAGGGATTATATGAGTAACAGTAACACTTATGAATTTCCCACCCTTAGCAACAGCTACCATGAATTTTGACCACCATTAGTCATATCTTCCAAATCTTAGGGAGCCTCAAAATGGAATGATACAGACTTGATTTTACTTATAAACAAGTAATGACTGCTAATTGAGGTATGAAAAATGATTATCATACCCAGGATTGCAAGGCATGAAATAAGTCTTCGTATTTTCTGCAGAGCTTTTTCTGTAACACTGAAAAGTATAAGAATATTCAATGGAGTTATAAAATGTGTTAGAGGCAAGAAACCTAGATACTGTCATTTCATTTTTTTTCTACATCCATCCAGGGATGACTGCAGTCCTTCTGCTTCATTATAATAAATACACATATAAAGGATTTTGGTTTGGTCTTCAACCCACACATCCGGACACCAGAGAATATTCACATAAATCCTGCCATGGAAATGCTAATATCAAAGGCAACAATGAGAGGCTGGGGCCTGTTGCTAAAGTTATAGATATTTTTATCTACATGGATATCAAATTCTGACACATATCCAGGAAATTTTCAAGCTGATTTAATGTTTCAGTGATTAAATTGGAGTTGTCAAGAAAGAAAAAGGAGTAAGAGTTGTGTAATATGGGTAAGGAGAAAAACTCAAATAATACAAGGAATGAGCCAGAAGTGAATATATCTGAAAAGGATCTGAAGGTAAAGTATTTTTCATGAGGATCTTTAGAAACTAGTAATACGTACATTCTTTCAAATACAATAGGACACTTGTGTTATATTTAAAGACCTAATATTTAAAATAAGTTGTAGCACACGCAAACTGTAATCTTTCAATCTGTAACAACCATATTCTAGGCCTGGTTCTCATATTCAATAAACTTAGAGTGACGAAATTTTAAAGTAATATGTTGAACTATATGAAACTGCTAATATTTAGACCAGTTAAGACCTACCAAAAAAGACACTTGCATATAAAACTGATCTTATAGAACAATGGAGTAGAATAGTGGTAACTACAGACTGGGAAAGGTAGTGGGGAGAAGTGACAGAAAGAAGTTATTAAGGGGCACCAAAACACAGAGCAGAGGGATTAGTTTTGCTTTCGATAGCATAGTAGGATAATTATTGGTTAAAACAATCTATGAGCAATATACCAAAAGGATCAGAAGAGTACAAATTTCCCAGCAGGTAAAAATGATTCATGTTTAAAGAGATGGACTGCTTATTACCTGATTCAATCAGTATGCCATGTACACATGTACAATGTACCCCAAGAAAATGTACAAATATTATGTCTCAGTAAAAAAGGCAGCTGCATATGGTTTCACTCAAAAACAGAGAATTATGAAATAAGAAATGGCCTTAGTTATGTAATAAATTTTGGTGAAGAGAAAGCTAAGTAGTGATGAAACAACTAGCAGTCCTCTCCACTGAGGACATTAAATAAAAAATTAGGCTTAGTTTTTAAGAGTTAATGCATATATTTGCATTAAGGAATATTTCTCTAACAGTGAAGGTTGTTATTTACTACAATGGAATGCCTTTCTTGAGGGGTTTAAGCATAGTTGCATATTTTATGTGATACTGGAATATTTTAAATTAAAATATTATTAATTTTTAGTAAAATTGATTGTAGAGCAAAACCACTGCCTCTGTTCCAACATTCTGTCATAGTTACCAAGGCTTTCTACACAATGCAGGTTTCTATTGGTGGCAAGCGGTCTTCTCTAGAATCTGAACAACCCAAGAAATACATCAAAGAAACTGTTGAGTTTACCCCACAGTTTCTTCTTCTTGGTACTATTAGTAGTTAATGATTTTTCCTGGGAGCAAAATCTCATCCCTGGTTGAGAACCACAGTCTCTGGTGCCATTTTATCTGAGCTCTATATTTTATTGACATTTCTTTGACCTGTGTCAAGGCATTAGCCTAATAACAGGTGTAAGGAAAAAGCAGAAAGTTTCATCCTTCAGTGCTTAAATAGAAGGAGTGTCTTTAGACCAGTTAGCTTTCCATGAGATGAGAACTGGGAAAGGGCAAAATCTAAATTCTTCAAACTAGTTGGCATCCTACAACTTTCAATGAATAAAACCATCAATTTGGCTTTTTGATGAATTATTCTGGCAATCTTGGCTGTGTACCTTGTTTTGAATTGAATTACTACTTAATATAATTCCTTTCTATAGTAAATTCAACTATAAGTCACTGGAGTAGTTATAAAAATTTAGGAAGCAAACTAAACGACAAAGAAGCAAAGCTGGGAACAAAACAGATACACTGGTGTTTTTTGTTAGATTTTTTAAAGCTAATATTGTTGTAATTTTAAATATAGCACTCATAAAAACATAATGCCTATTTATAATATTGATATTATAAGTTAGCATGCAAGACTTTTCTTTCATGTAATACCCAGTAGAATTATTAATTTGGGGGAGGTACATAAAGCAACCTATAGTACATTAAAATGATACAATAATTCTCATACTGATTTCCTTGGACATTTTATTTACTTCTATTTTTAATGTACTCCTTTTCTAACTAAGATGGGAAGAAAACTAACTCATATTTTTACCTAAAAGGTAGATCCTAACTGCATTTTTTACCCATGACTCTTCTTTCTTCTTTCTATTCCAAGATCACCCACTACCTGGAATTAATGAGGATTTCTTCATGAGTTAACCATGAATGGAATTTCTTTCATTCCTTGTGAATTGCTCTAAAAACCATCTGTAGGAAATTATCTTCAGTAAATTAGGGGAATGAGAAAATAAGTAAAAAAATACTAACTCTCCTTCTACCACTACTACCACACACACACACTTTTGCATCAAATGTAGGCACACATGCACCTCCTGGTTTCACTCCTCCTATCTGAGATGGTTACACCCTGTATGTTGAAAGAGTCAATAATTACAAATTGTCAACTGTTGAAAGTATACATTTTCCTTATTTACTTCCATTTCAATATATTGTTTTAATGCCTACGTGGTTTTTTTTTTTTGGGGGGGGGTACTGGGGATTGAACTCAGGGGTACTTGACCACTGAGCCACATCCCCAGCCCTATTTTTGTGTTTTATGTACAGACAGGGTCTCACTGAGTTGCTTAGCGCCTCGCCATTGCTGAGGCTGGCTTTGAACTTGTGATTCTCCTGTCTCAGCCTCCCAAAGTGCAGGGATTATAGGCATGTGCCACCGCGCCAGGCCCCACATGGTATTTGTCTGTATGTTGGCTTGCATAATATCTTCAAGTATATCTCATATGTTTTTGGTATTTCAAACATATAATTCAATTAAGTTTAATTTTTTATTTAGATTAGTAATTGAACAAGTTAAGACTGATTAAAGGTAGCATATTAGGTAAAAGGAAATATATCTAAATGGTATATTTAAAACAGTACATTAGATTAAAATTTGGATTTGGGACTATGAAAATTATATTTATCTCCTCACATTCACTTATTACATTTATTCTCATCAACAAAGAGGGATAGGAAAGAAAACTGTGTGTACAAGATTTTGCAACCTATCTTTTCAACGACACATATCAATTGAAGAACATCTCACGACTAGGATAAGCCATTCTGTTACTAGAAACTGTTTTCTTCATTTCAACTTCTTTGTGCACATTTTGGAAAGTCATTTCTGGTTCTTATCACTCTTCTCTAGGGACTCTGCCCTTGGCAATTACAACATAGCAGAAAAAAATCCTGAACACATGCTCCATAGTCCAAATGAGTTATCTACCTCTGTCTATTGTTAACCTCTTGAGCAGGGATCATAGAGGTAAGTTTAAATTTTATGCTAAATTTTATAATAAAAACCTTACCTTTTAATTTATTCACTAAATGAATCTTCCTGTTTTATGACTCTTATTAGTATTTAGGAGAATTCAAATAATAAGATATTTTAGTGGTAGGAGAAATCACATCTTTAGTGTTTTATTATGCTTATCTTTTAAATTACCAAAAAGGTTTTTAATGCTTAGCCTAATTAAAATGAGAAACATCAGATGATACAAAAAATTAAAAAGAAATTAAAGTCTACTTTATTTGGCCTGATGATATTCTTCCTTCTATGCATATTTGTGGTTCTTACCACTAAGATGATAAATTCAAGACAAAAACTAGTATAATAGTTTTATTATATTGTAAATATAACATAAATTTATATCAGACCTTAAATGAGGATTTGCATGGTTTTTTGTTTTGATGGGATGCTTGATATAGTTGAAATTGTAGGATGTCCAGAGGTCATAATTACTTATTTATTTGGTTTCTCTGTGTTCATATAGGATATTTGACAAGTAAACCTCATGGAAAGAAAGGTATAAGGTTAGGGAAGTAATGAATGAAGGGAGAGAAATAGATTTCTTCTTACTTTAAGTTTCTGCATTACTTGAAATATTTCTAAACAAACACATTGAAAGATGAATGAAGAGTAACTAAAAGTGAAGCTAGATCTAGAATTTAATTATAAGTGATCCACATTTTCTATTGGTTAGTCTATGTATTATTAAATTTGAAAAAGACTAAAATGCCAGAGTTTTTCCAGTTGTATAAATTCTCTTGTAAATGTAAAATGTCACTGTATCCTCAGAGGCAATCAAAGAGAAATTTTAAGCTAAGTCTTATGTCACAGGTTACTATTTCAAATGCATTGTGGAATTATTTATCTTATCAGTTGCTCATTTTAAGAACTGACATTTTCAATGTTAATGTTTAAATCAAATGCCAGCAAAATATATTAGAAGACTACATTCTTAAATAAAGGAAATAAAATGTTATTAGTGTCATACTTTAATTTTTTCAAGTGAATAAACTTCCCTTAAATTTTAAAAGTGAAGTATACTAATACCGATTAGTACTGTAGAATCTTTGTGGAAAGAATATGAGCAAAGACCACCTGTAAGTCATTAAATTTCAAGAAAATTTAGTAAACATAAGTAAACATAGGGCTAGGGGAACATACGCATAGTAGAGTGATGAAATATTTGACTTCCAAATCCAACTTTTAAAATCTAAGATGTTTTAGATTAATTGGTAACAAATGCCAGAAAGGCCTTTTTCACTAGCCAACTTCTATTCCTGAATCTAAATTTTAATCAAAACCTCTTACAAATTTACGAAAGTTTGAAGTTCTTTTTAAAATAACCCATGTGCTCAAGAACTTTATCACATTAACTACTTGATTATGATGGTAACAATAGGCTATACATTCTGAGGATGGCTATTTTGTTTTGACATAATGAAAGGTGCTTTGCAAAGCACAGGTGACCCCTAAATCTTTTTTATATGAATAATGCTCATGTGTGCACAGAGTCCTCCCCTGTGTTCTATTAAATTTAGTTCACTTATCTATAAATTCCTGTAGTACATGGTTTTTTGATCACCCGTTCAAATATCTCAACCCTTCACTGAACTTTGAGTATACTCTTAGAGACAGCATCCTCTGACAGTATTCTATTTACATAGGAATCCCTACAGCTAGTACTATACATATGGCCATGAAGTGAGAATTTAATAAAATATGTGAGGGAATGAATGAAAGAAACTAAGAAAGTTCAGTCCAGAGGCAGATTACTCCTTACAAGAAGCTATTAGTGGAGAGAATCATTCACAGGGTCACCAGATAACTACCAATAATTAATTAAAGCTACACAACATATTTGTAGGAAGAAGAGCTGGATACATGAGTGAGAAAGACAGGGAAATTATATTTTAAAGCTCAACAATTGTGGTTCTTCTACCACAATTGTGGAAGTTTATTCACTCTCAAGCATCATAATATATAGTATATTTTTCCTTGGAACTCATAAGATTTCAGAACAAGTCCTTACATGGTTAATAAAGATCTAATAGGTTCTATAATATAGTATATAGAGTTGGTATAACATGGAAAAATCAATCAAACAAACAAAAAACCCCAGGGATAGAGCATCATAATGGTTGTGCTAAACTCATAAAATACAGCCTTGGTCATTTAATTCAGATATAATGTAGGTATTAGGGCCGGGGTTGTAGCTCAGTGGTAGAGAGCTTGCCTAGCATGTGTGAGGTACTGAGTTCGATTTTCTGTACTGCATATTAATAAATAAAATAAAGGTCTATCAACAACTAAAAAATATATATGTGTATATATGAACACATATATAATACATATATATATTTGTTTAGTTACAAAATTTACAATCTAATTGCACTATTTTAATTTGTATGCAAGGAGGGAAGGACTAAGTTGGTGGTGTCCCTTTGCCATGGTATTGCACAAAATGACACCAGACCTTGTGTTTTGAGACTTCTCAAAAGTCTTCTAGACACTAGGAAAGTAGATCATAAGATGCTTATAATAGATATAATGCTTATAATAGTAGATCAGATGCTTATAATATTTAGGTTATGTTTCTTTTTGTACATGTGTGTTATGATGCTCATGCATCACAATTCAATCAGCACACTTTTATAGTAGTGTAATGTTCTGACATCAGGCTCCAGTTTTTAAAAATTATCACATCTATTTTATATAATGTAAAGTCAACATATTCTTTGCTTGTATACACTGTAGGATTTTAGACATGATTAACATAGCCAAATGTTTCCTAAGAAATAATGCATAAAGCAAGATATGCATCAAATTATGAGGATTCAAACAAATACATTTTGTAAGTGTGACTGTACCTCGTTCTCCCTTCTGACACTTCTTTCTTTGCACTGTACACTTTCTTGTCTCACTCGTAGGTGGACACAGGTTACCCTTGGCTGAAGGATGCTGTATTATTTCTCGAACTCGTGTTTCAGTCCCTCTTTTGAAGCCACATGTTTTTCCTTTCTTCATGCATGGACTCCAAGGACTCCATTCACTGGCCTCGCAGTGCACTGAAATAGAACAGCAAAAACAGTCTCAGTTGGCTTACAACACTGTCACAATTGTTAAGTAAGAAAGATTTGCTTCCATCAATACTTGCCCAAATTCTGAGGATAAAGCCTGCAGATCAAAGTTGGGCAAGATGACTTAAGTATAAATCAGAGAATGGAAGAGGCAGAAATAGAATGCTTTCAATTTTTTCATAATTATTAGGTAAACTCATTCTTGCACTGGATTTACTTTTTGCTCTGAAATGGATTAACCCAGGCAGTCATATAGTTAATCACAATTGATCAATGTTTTATAATTTTCAGAAAACTCCTACAATTATCTATTGATCCTGACTAGAACTTGAGAGAAGCTGTGATTATTTGCTAGAGAATTAATTGATTTTCAAATTTCATTATGCATCAGAATTACCTGGAGGGTCTGCTAAAACACAAGATGCTGGACTCCACAGCTTGAGTTTCTGATTCAGTTGTCTGGCATGGGGTTGTGAATTTGTTTTCCTAACAATACAGGCAATTCTGATTTGCAAATATTGGGAACAGCCTTTGAAAACTTCTGTGCAACAGAATGGTTGAGCAGAAAATGAACCCAAGTCTCTGGCCTACCTTCACTGCCTTTCTTACTTCCTGTGCAGAAGAGCACTTTAATATTGTCATTTATTATTGGGTAAGGTTCAGGCATAGCAGCATCTATTATAAGGGGATTCTGGGTCATATTCAGCTGATAACCTGCTTCTAGAATGAACTTGACTGAGTGATCCCTAAACTGAGTTACTTTTTCTTAAGGTTTTAGAAATTTGTTTCCTTTTTCTGTATGTAGTATTCATGTCTTTTCAAAAACTACTTTCCCAGATTTTAGAACAGATATTTGTTTCTAATGAAAAGAAACATTTGAAAACTTCTATTCTTATATTTATAACCATAAAATTCCTAACTTAATAACAACTGAAACAGCTTCCAACAGCAACACTTTCAGATGATACAACCCATGCCACGTTTTCTAGAAAACTCTTCTGCCTTAATGAATCCTTATTTTAGAGTGGAATGCTGTTTCATAATAACCTAAGACACATAACCTAGTTGGGCATGGTGACACTTTTGTAATCCCAGCTACTTTGGAAGCTGAGGCAGGAGGGTCACAGGTTCAAGGCTAGTATAGGCAAATTAACAAGACTCTGTCTCAAAACAAAATTTAAAGAAAGTCTGGTGTATAGCTCAGTGGTAAAATGCCCCTGGGTTCAATCCCCAGCACTGTACATGCTCGTGCATGCGCGCGCACACACACACATACAAAAAGAAGCATAACCTACATATTTTATAAATTTAAATCCATTCATCATATATTTCTCACAAGTTTTTCAGTTCCTTTCAGGTACCTGAATGCAACACAGAGTTAAGTAAAAGTGATTACATACTAGATACTTGAATTTAAGTTTCTGTGAACTTGGGCTTTAGTGAACCACTTGTAAAATAGTCTTCATACTCAATTATATCACCATAATTTTGGTTAAAGAATAGAGCAACCATTAATAATATTATAATTATTTCCAGTTATGAACATTATCTTCCAGCATCCCATATCAAAATTAACCATTTAAAAAGTAGTGAATCTTTAATGCATAAAATAAAAATATCTCCAAAACCAAAGTGAAAAACTTGAAAAGACTGTGAGCTCTAATTTTGTCCAGTATTCGTTTAAATGCCATAATTAACAGGACTACACTAGGAAACATTATCTAATGCAGAAGTGACCAGACCTGGGTGTTCTTTCATAATAGCAAAGATGGTAAAGACAAATGTATATTTAGCCTTCAGAAAACCAGATTTAAAAAAATTACAACATGGGTAAGTATTGGTCTATAGTCAGAAGGTGAATGGTGCTGGAAGTGAAATTGTAATGACAGCTTTTGATAATTCCATTGGAAGAAGTAGTAGTACATTCAAACTGATGAGGTTAGATAGTAAAAAGCTCTAATAAGACCAGAGAGTTAAAAAGCAGTGAGAGGAGAATCATTTTTTTCTATTCAAATAGTAGAATAAACCTATATTAGCATTCAAATAATATTTCCAGAAAAAAATGGAAACTGGAGGAAATGCTAAAGACAACAAAAGGGTTATAGTCAGGTTATTAAATGAACAATGGAGAACTGGGGCAATACTTGGATAAGAGACAGTTAAGTAAAAGCAGAATTACTCAGCTTCTGTGTTTCTTCTATATTCTGTAATAAGAACAATCTTAACGTTGGAAATCTCCAGCTATTCACTAATGAAGCAAGTGTCTCAAAAACAGTCATGAGCTTCCTCGCCCTGGCAATAGTAATGTTGTGGTTGACCATTAGTCTTGGAACTTGGTGAAGGGGATTCTGGAATTGGGAGGAACATTGAACTGGATGTCCTACCAGTATTGGCCTTGTAATACCATTTCATTTTTGGTCAATTCTTGATGATTAACTGTATGGTTCCACAGAGAATCTAACGAGGACATCTTCTGTCTGTGGCTACTAGAGCAAGTCCACTTCTACAATGAGGATGACAGAATGACAGTGAAGAAAGGAAGAAAATAACTAGAGCACCAACTGGAAAGAATATGTCCTCTTATAAAATTGGGTTCAGTGGATGTTTATGCTTATTTTTATCTGAAACCACAGGGAATGTGTATGTGGTGACAGAAGATATTCACCCCAGCTCCACATCAGGGCAGAAATTTCTTTGATTTTGACCTTTCCACTCAATTTGAAATCGAGGTAGGAAGCCAGATAGAGTTTTTAGATTTTTAGCAAATGGAAAGACATATTCTGTTGGGTAGCCAGTGGGGAGCTAAGGTTAAGGTACTAATTATAGCACTGACAACATGCAATATGGCCTGGGGGGTTAAGATTTCAGCTGTCTGGGTTCTAGTTTTCATAGTTGTTAAGGGAATAGGCTTTCATATTCTTCTGCATAGTGAAGTAGGTCATCGTCTTTCCTGAAATTCTGGGACAAGCCTATATGTGTGGTGCCTGTAGACCAGATGGCACCTGATGAGAGACAGCCCTTATCGACAAGCAACAAGAGCCAGCCCTGAACTAAAGTCTCTGGTTTGCACCACTAATGTGTCCTAGGACATTTGTACCTGCTAAATGAGC
Organism: Geosciurus inauris; assembly: GCA_004024805.1. Taxonomy (NCBI): domain Eukaryota; kingdom Metazoa; phylum Chordata; class Mammalia; order Rodentia; family Sciuridae; genus Geosciurus; species Geosciurus inauris. The sequence continues at coordinate 91,893 of PVHX01004431.1, forward strand.
CAAATGAAGTAAGTGGCCTTTAGGCTGTTGGTACCTATTTAAAAATATAAACCTCCTAAATTTGTGTTAAAATATAGTCTGGTTTTACTGGTAGTATAAAATGAGTAATCATAAAAGGCTAATCCAACAATGACAAATGTTAAATGCTTTTTCTGATAAGAAAGCTTTAATACCTTTAATATAAAAAGTATTTGAACACAGAGTGCTACATCTTCAACCACCAAGAAAATTTCAATGTGGATCCTTTTTTCTAGGTAAAGAAATTCCACAAACTTAGTAATTCATCTTTATTTTCTGTCCTTTGAGTATTCCACAAACGTGTTTCTCATTTTTTTTTTCCAGTTTGGAACTGATTACCTCTAATCATCAGCCCTCAGGACCTATAAAGAGATCAACCTGAAGTGTTTTCTCATGTACCTTTTACCCTTTCCTAAGTTGTTTTTCTATGTTTTTTACTGAGAAGAAAAAAACTTAATCAAAAAGAGTCATGAACTGGTTCAGGATTGTTATTTTCCAGATGCGTTTGAGGTTACCTTTAAAATATCATCTATTTGTTTCATTTTACCCAAACCGTTGTTCAGAAATAAAAGTCCTGTGGAGGACATGAAATGGTTAAACCACCACCTTACAGTTACTGCTCCAACACTTAAATTCTGAAGGGTCTGTGCTGCGGCCCGGGGCTGTCCTGGAGACTATCTTGTACTGGATCAGGAGGGCTGTTGTGTGCACATGCCAACCTCAGTGCAGCATCAAAGGTTCTTGCAGTTCTTGCCCAGGGGATTTTGAGCTTTCCTATGCTGTTTTCTCATTTAGTTTAGCATCTGCTCCCCAAGTGTTCATCAAATTCATAGCTCAAGTAGCTGCACAACATTTAAAAGAGGGAAAATATAGCCTGACAGTGATCTGTTATTTAGACAAACAACGTGTCTCAGGGACCTCCCCTCTAGGAAACTTTGCCTGCAGTTAATCAGACCCTGGGACTGTCTCCTTTTGTCAGGTTGAGTAAGTCCAAAATCCTCTCTTTCTTTTTTTCTTTCTGAATACCTATGCAAACAGAACACTGAAGCATTAATGGATGATATCAAGAGAAAATATTCCCTCCTTGGAAAATAACTGGCTGTTGATTGAGATTGGACCTAGGTGTTTTGTGAAATTCTTGCTTTGAGGTGGTAATTACTCCAAGATACACACACTCATTCTAAGTAAAACTTCATTAAGTAATGATGAGAAATAAATCTACAGTGTTCAGAAGAGTTGACAAATATGAACAGTCCTTAAGAAACAATGGAGCACTCACTGGATGAAAAACGTTACTGTGATACAGGCTGGGTAATGCTATGGGAGCATCTTTATTTAAAATAGGATCTTTGTAAAGAAGGATAGAGAGAGCCTCTTAAGAGACAGCTGCTCAGGCTCTTATGAGACTGGACTTTGAAAAGCACCTTCATGGAGAATGACTCTATCATGTGAGGTGTTTCTCATCCATTCTAAATTTCAGAGGTCCTCCTCACCAATACTGACGCACTCCATGGTGTGGTTGTTGGCTTCCAACCCTTCTGGGCAATTGTCAAGGCACTTTCCAAGGTGTAAGTAAAATCCACTTTTACACTTTGTGCAGAAATTTTTGTTGAAACACGTGTCACAGTCAGCCTTGCATTCTGAAAAAGAAAGAGAAAAGAGAAATATGCTTTCATGATCTTTTCATAACTATTGTTGGACCATTTTTCCATGAGCATGCAATGTTATATCCAATACACAATTAAGGTTCAAATTTATTTTGCTAAACTGAGTTAAAGATTCCTCTACAGTCATTTAGTTGATGTACATCAGTTGTTGATTTAATATCATTGTACTAATTACATAATGAAATGTTTTGATAATATAGGATGAGCATTCTCATTCCAAATGTCTAGAAACTTTTTAGCACCACACCAATGTGACATTCAAAATGTTTCCAATTTCAGATATTTGGATTTGGGATGCTCAACCACTAAAAACTACACACATATTCTAAAATCTAGAAAAAAACCCAACAACTTCAAATTCTGAAACACTTGTGGTTCCAGGCAACTCAGATAAGGGATACTCAACTTGTGTACATATATATTGCTGAAAATGGTTACAGGATCAAGTATCTATTTGTATTAAACAATAGTGAAGATATCTCATCAGAACTTTTATAAACTATACTGAGATACTGTCTTGTACTGTTCTTAAGGATGCCAATTCATTCAACAAATATTTGATTGTCCAGTATATGCCAGGGATTATTCTAGGTATTGGTTGATAACAGTGCACATGAGAAAAAAAAAGATCCAGACTGCACAAAGCTTGCATTCTAGGAGGAAACATAGTAAAAATAACAATAGTCGACTCTTCTCTGGTTATTAATATAAATCAGGATTATTGCAAGAATTCTATAATATTGTTAGTTAAACTTTACAACAAGCCAACAAAGAAGTCACTGTGATGATGCCCATTTTACAGATAAGGAACCCGAGGCTCAAAATGGTTATGTAATTAGCTGAGAACCACAGAGATGGATTGTTCTTCAAAACCAGACAGCTTGGTTTCAGTGAAAAGTGCTCTCAGAAAACAATAACAATGACAACAGAAAAGGGAGGAAAGAGAAATGGGAAATAACTGACAATGGGAAAGGCAGATTATTTTGAATAAGATGGTCATGGAATACCTCTCTGGGAAGATGGTTATGGAACTCTGCTCTGACGTATGAGAAGAATCTTGAATGGAATGGGAGAGTTAACCATGCTAAGACGGGCAAAGAGCTTTCCAAATTGCCAGAAAAGCCAGCATACAACAGTAATCACAAAGGCTGGGAAGGTGGGAAGGTGGGAAGGTCTTGTCAGGAGATCAGTTGAGGCTCGTGCAACATGTTGGAGGAAACATGATGATGATTTTGGAGGGACAGGTGGAGCTGTGTGTGATAATGGATAGAAGAATGATATATCCTAATTTTCAGTTTTGAAAGTTCACTTGGGTTCAGCATGGAGGGCAGACTCTCTGGGTCCAGAAGAGAATGTATCTAATGGATGAAATAAATGTTTGAGTTGCTACACTGGAATCCTTGGGAAGCTCAAATAGCTACAACGATTCTTCAAGTTATTAAATACTTGGATTTTGTGATGGTCATGGGAACTAAGATGGTACTGATGCTTACAGTACTTTTCTGCAGGTTCAATGAATAATAACCATGTTCTCAGTCTTAGCTTTTTAATAATAATAATAAAACCCCCACAAGGTTTTTGCTTTATCTTGGTTTTATTTGTTTGTTTCATAAGTTAGTGGTGAAAAATTTTCCTGGCTTGAGGGCCAAATCTTAAGTATGGTTTAGCCTAATCATCAGGTAAACACTATTAATTTAATACTACCACACAGATATGTTAGAAGCCATTTCAATCTGGAAAAATCCCCAAGGATGAGATAAAAATATAATGTTTTGCAGGCACTTACTTGTACACTTATTTATATCTGGATATCGAGTTCCATAATATCCACTTGGACATGAAGAGAGACACACTCCTATCTGCTTCATGCCAATTCTTTCCAGAACAAAAAATAGTCTGGGCTTACATGACAAACATCCATTGTAATCTGAACACGTTGCACAGCCTCCTTGGCAGCCTTGACTGACGTTAGGATGCACTGGGGAGACAAATGGAGAAAGACAAAAACAAAGGTTAACTCACAAGTGTAGAAGTTGCATGACATTTTCTGGTAGTGTTTACATTTCTTTCACTAGTTCTCAATTTGGTGGTAATGGGCAAATGAGGCAGGATTTTTTTTCTCTACTTTTTTTCAGTGCGATATGATATTTCCCTTTAACACATAGGTTGCCTTTAATTTCAAAGTTTATAAAATTTATGCATTTGAAAAATAGCAATGCATTTGCTTTGAACAATTTGTAGAATATATATATGTGTGTGTGTATATATATATATGTGTGTATATATATATATATATATAATATCCTTACTGAATTAGCTCCTTGGGAAATTGGAAACTATATGTAAAATATCCTTACTGAATTAGCTTCTCTGGAAATTGGGGACTGGCAATTTTGTGCTCATTTATGAACTGAAATTAATACATGAGTTCAGTTTTTCATTTATGCAGTAGATGATAAGCACATCTTTAATTTCTTCAGTAATATAACAACATACACTAGGGCTTGAGTAAGGATACTAAGCTCCAGGATATTTATTTTCAACTATGGTATATTAGAGAGCACAATTTTACTCTTTGATTCAGTGCAAATTGATTCTGAAACTATGTTAGCTACTCACTACCCTCCAATGCTTTCTTGAAATATTTCTTCTCACATGGGTTTAATAATTGCCAGTACAAATTGATATAATGGTGCAAATTTGATATGTGTATTACCAGTAATTCTATGAAGGTCATATGCAAGTGCTTATGTTAATTTATTCTCAGTATTGTATATTTTGGGAGAGAAATCTTACAATTTCTGTGCCCTTGTTTTCTACTTATTGAAGTAAAAGTCTTATATGCTGAGGATGAACTAGTCTGTTCTAAGGATCCGGCTACACATATTCCCAGGCTTTGAAGAGTCACTCATGTAAGAGTGTCCATTATAAATTCTGAGCAAATCTGAATACACGTCTGGGAGATTGATGTTTACCTCAGATCATCCCCCCTTTAGCCTTCTTACAACTATTAACTGTGTGTAATCTGATAGAAACTGCTGCCGCAGGTGTCTTCCATGTGGCTGGAGTTTGGGATGATTCCTTTCCTAAAATATTCTCTATTCAAATATAATGCTAATAGCTTTTTTTTTTTTGTCATTTCAGAATTACAGAAGAGAAAAATGTTCCTTTGGGAAGCAAAAGTTAATGCACAGGAGTTGAAGGTATCTCCACGTATTTCTGATGTGCTTCTTTGGAAGAGGAAGGGATAGCTCTGATAGGCCATGCTGTTATTTATTATCTGTATTCAGTGATATTTGGTTACTAAGTTCTTTATTACAAAACCAGACCTCCTGACTTACTTAGTAGGGGGACCCATAAGATCAAAAAGCCTTACGTAGGGGTGCATGGGTGAGCTACAGAGAGGTCATTTGGTTGACCAGCATCTCTGCCTGTAAGAGGCCATCCTGGAATCAGCCACAAGAACCACAAACAGCTCATTCTCATTCCAAGACATTTTGTAAATAAACTGAGGAAATGTGTGGGGGAAGGGAAGTCTGTATTTCCTGTCCATGCTCTTCTGCAGGGTGGGGCAATCATATAAAGTGGCACAGGAGGTTTAGACATTATAGGGCCCTGGGGACTTGTAAGTGAAAACTGCTTTCCAAGTAACAGGGTCATTTTTCATGCCAGTAACTCAGCATTGGGGACTTACAGAAAATGTGTACATATTTTAAGCAGGGAAACACCCTAGAAAAGGAAAGGGTCAAGAGAGCTCTATGTGTTCAGAATCTATCAGAATTTATTTTAAGAAGTGAGAGGTGTTGCTAAAAACCTGCCACCCTTTTTCAAAAAGAATTGCCTATGGAAAAGTGTGCCTGCCTCACTTGAAATAAAACTGCCTCAAGTTCCCAGGCACTAAATGGCTCTGGATTCAGGGAAGATGGATCAGATTGGCCCATGCCAGCATGTTCCTATTTCTGAAAAGCAGCTGCTAAGAGAAAACACATTTGCAAATTTGTATATCTTGAAACGTTTATCAATTACAGTATAACTTTAAATAGATCAGTTACCAGTACCAGCATGATTTACATATTCAAAACCTCAAATACTGGGATTCCTTAAAATAAGTTTGTTTAAATTTTGGGTTTGGGGTACTTGGAAAGTTCTCAGAAGAGAGCTCTGAATGGGTTTCATGATTGGAACCAGTATCCATTGAAATGATGAGATATGTCAAAAATACCTCACTGGATTCTCTTTTTCTCTGAGCCTTTTACTGATGAAATGTACCATAGTCAACACTGTACTACAATAAATCGTTTTGCCTGTATTTTTTACATTTTGCCTATAAAGACAAAGGTTTTTGAAAAAATATTTTTGAAAAAGCAAGGAAGACCCAGTTGTCCCAACTTGCAAGGAAAATGTTTATTTCTAGTCAGTGAACTTTGAACAAGGGGCAGTGAATTTTGAATATGAATGAAGGCAAACTTTATTTCTTCAAGAAAGTTTAAATGCTGGCTGTGGAAGTAAGAAATTGAGACTATGAAGTTCAGATTCTATGATTCTATTTTTTTTTATGGTTGAATTCTGTAGTGACTGCTTTCTTGAATGCTGTATAAGGATCACTCAAATTATACAGTCAGTATTACACAACTAGATACAAATTTCCCAAACTTCATCTTAAGTCAAGAGCTTTTACTTTTTATATGGAAACCACAGAAAACTTTGGTCTGGATTGAGTGTAACAACTTTGTCAGCTATAAAATCTTGTGATCCTAAAATGGAAAATAGAATTTTACTTTGTTGTGCCTCTTCATAATTCCTATTCTAATAATAACTTCGTTTTTCATTTGTAAATTGCTTTTCACAAGCAATATTTTTCTATTATTATTTTATATAAGCAATGTAGATCTTGGTGGTAGAGAGCAAGGGAGGTTTCATGGAATATCTAATGTTTAAGCTTAATTTTAGAAAGTGAGTTGGAGTTTACCAGTACATAAATGGCCCTTTGAGGCCAAGGAAGGAAACACCACAATCACCCAAACTGAGGAGACTGGCATGAGTTCAATGCAAGTGGTGCATAAGTAGTGGGTTATGGAAAAATGAAGAATATCAGAAAGATTGGTAGAGAGTTGATCTAAATTATGGAATGCTTTGTTGGCTGTGCCAAAGAAATTATTTTGTAGACATAGGGATTTCAATCCAATGAGTGATATGATCAGTTTTCTCTTCAAAAGGAATTCTCCTGGTAGCATTAGAGTCCTGGAAACTAAGAGATGAATAATGTAATGTTCAAGGACACTACAAAGGACAGACAGCAGCTTATATGGCTGAAGCAGTATAACATGGTAAGAAAGGGATGCGTGCTCTAAGGATATTTCGAAATAGAATCAATCAAATATGGCAACCAAATGAACATGACCTGAACAAAAAAAGGAGATTTGAGAAGGTATGTTTCTAGTTCTCACCAAAGGATAGAGAGAGGAGGATCTACCAAGTGAATAAAGCCTGCATGGGGAAGATTAGGACACAGTACATAGAATAAAGAGGTCTAAAAATACAAATATAGTTTAAAATAACTTATTTTCAGGGATGGAGCTTACTTTGGGGTGGTCATTGGATACATACATGGGAGTCTCTGGTGGTGGCTATTTAATTAAAGATATTTTGAAAGGGGAGGCACTGATGAGAAAAAGGAAACAGTTCCAAATAAGCAACATGTGGTAAGAAAGAGATGGGTTATGAACAGATTTTAATAGTGCTTTATATTTCTATACCACTTTCAAAAAAAGCATCTCATAAAAAAAACTAAGTTAACTGCGGCAACTGTTCTATGATGTATATAAATAAATTGGAGATTTCATAATTACTTATTTTGAAATCCTAAACTAGGACTCAAAGAAATACTGCAAATTACTAAACAAACATTGAGTTTAGACCAAAGGTTAAAACACATATCTTTGATATCTGGTACTTCTCTCTCTAAATACAAATAAACTTCAGAGGTGCAACCGGGGTAGATATGAGTGAGAAATGGACAAACATGGGAAATTTAAATTTGAACCTTATGATTTTACCCAGTAAAATTATCATGGCCTTCCTTAAAATTAAGAAAGAGGAAGATATCTTTTCTTAGCCTGTTTATAAGGGTTAAGTATATGAAAAGGGTATATATTAATGCATAATTTTAAAAACCTATTTCAGTGTCTGAATAGTCAACACTACTGAGTTGTGACTTCAATTTCTCTAGCTGTTAAACAAGCCTTCTTACCATCTATTTGATAACCTTCAACTTGTGATGTATAACTGATAAAACAGTTGCTAAGGAACTTACTCTTGGCATGAGAGTTAATTCAACTCTTTATCCAGAACATCGAGGGTTTCCTGCTTTGTTGTTTGTTACTGAGAATTGAACCTAGAGCCTCATGCATGCTAGACAAGCATTCTGCCACTAAACTACACCCCCAGCCCAGAACATAGAATTTTAAAGGGTACCAGAGCATTTGGCAAATATATCACCTTACTAATTTTCAGTGTTTATGATGTATCAAACCAATTACAGTATTAAAAACTAAGTTCTGCTTCTCTAATAATTTGAGTGTAAGTTCCCAAGATTTGTCTTACTTTAATCCCCTTCTGAAGTTCAACTGAAAATGTACTACTATCTAGTGTATATTGCTATGTGGAAAAAAAACCGTTACTTTATGCTGCCAATTACTTTTGATGGTTATTTATTTGTGACTAGAGAATTTTAAAAAATATAAAATTTGATAAGATTTAGGCTTATAAAACAGATTTGACTGAATTCCAAGGAAGTGCTAAGTAAAAAAGTGATTTATTAATTTCATAATTTATATAATTAAAAATTAATAAACTCACAAATGTGATAAAAGTTATTTTAAACCAAAAATAGACATAAAGCTTATACAAAGTCTTCTGAACACATCCTTTTTTTCACATTTACTGCTGTCTTTCCTGTATGCAGGGGTCTTATGAGTCAGGGAGGAGAAGATAGCAATGGGCACAGTTATTTTTACATTTGTCTTTTCCTGCAGGCCCTCTCCTTTTACAAGAATCTTCACATTGAAGGTAAATTTCTAGAGGGCAAGGGTATGATTGCTTTGATAATTTCCTGGTAAGTTTCTTGATAATTCCCAGCTTCTACACAGAGTGGTTATTTATTGAATAAATTCTCGATTAAATAATAATAATAATATTATTATTATTTGGAGATACAAACCAGGGACGCTCTATCTTTTTTTTTTTTAATGAATGAAAGCAATATGTAGAAAAAAATAAGGTACCGTATTTTACAGCAGTTGTCACCACGCTATAATCGTGGCACCCTGTTATTTCAATCCAAAAATCAGTTTGTAACCTTGCATCACGTAATTGTCTCACAGCATATTTCTGTTCAATACATGGCTTAAAAGGCAAAGACAGCAGCAATGTATTTGCCAGTGGTCTATGTATTTGTATTTGTCTTCTTGGAAGCTCAAGCCTAGAACTCTTAGCACTCACGCATCGTCAGTACCTTTCTCAAAGCTGACATGGCTGGTTTGTTTAAAGCGCTGCAGCACTAACACTAAACACGTCTTTATGAGTAGTGCTGAGGCCCGTGTGTCAGATAAGGAAACCAATGATAGTGGTGCAGAATCTTTGAACACAAAAGGTGAAATTTTCTAAGTCTATACTTAACAGCACAGAAGTAAATTTTCTTAAGTGTACTATTTTGATTATAGTGAACAAATCAATAACAACTCATGTGTTAATTTTATTTATTTATTTTTTTAGAGTGGAAATATGTTCACTAAACTGTCACAAAGAAAAGATTTGGTCTATTTGGTTTTAACATATATTCAGAAATATTCTGTGCATCTTAACCTTGTACCAAAGAGAGTTTAGTAATAAATGATTTCAGTAATACTAGCACAATTTTAATAGTTTACCATAATCGTTGCACTCTACATTTTTGCAAAAATATTTGGCATAAAATCTGTGATGATTATGTGATGAAATGTGGTGTCTGTGCTTTTTTAAAAATAATAAAGATGTTAAGTCAATAAGAGAAAGTATCTATAATCATTGATTTTATGTGGGCTGTGCCTATGAACATCTGGTAAAAGAATCAAGTTCCAAGTCACATATACTTTGAAAATGTTTAATTATGAAATAAATCATTCAAAATGAAATTATGAAAGTTTTCTAGAGGTCATTTACTTGAATAATCCATTCACCTAGAGAAAATGTGTGAATTTTTTTCTTGCCCAAGTTACAGCAACATATTTCTACCATATCTGGGAACTTGAATGTTACAGAACCATATGTAAGTTTAGTGTGATGATACGGTCACTGAAAATTAAGAGACGTTTCATGGTTCTTATGGAATGCTTGGCAACATCCACTTTAAGAGAAGTCTTATGTTAAAAATTTGAATTAGTTGGCAGTTCCATTCAGATTCTGTTGTGTCAAACAAGAAAATATTGAGAGTCAAGTTTTAAAAATTTATTTATAAATTAAAAAGCTTTCAAAGTAGAACTGACAATGGCCAGGTCACCACAGCCATTTAAACAATTAGGGGAAGTTAGATATAGAAAGTAAGATATGTACAAGAGCTTTTTGAATAAATATAATTACTTATTGGGATTTGACACTCTTTTGACATTCCCAAGCTATGAAACTGAATCAAGATCTAGCCATAGTCCCTCATTGTTATTATTGATTGATAATTTGTTGAAAGAGATAAATGTTATTATATCCAAACATATAATAAACATCTTGCTATTTTTGAAATACTGTTTATTGTTTGATGGTTTTAATGATTTAATATACCAATGTCTTAATCTTTAAATGGATTAAAATTCAACTATTATTTAAAGACATATGTATGCATACGTGTCTAGTTATGTAGATATGGAAGTATGTACATAATAACATGTGCATGTACACTCATGCACACCTACATACACCTATGCATATTTTTTCAAAAATATTTTTTAGTTGTAGATGGACACAATGTCTTTATTTTATTGCTTTGTATGTGGTGCTGAGGATCGAACCCAGGGCTTCACGCATGCAAGGCAAGTGCTCTACCACTGAGCTACAATCCCAGCCCCCCTATGCATATTTTAATTGGTCTTTTATCAAAGTCAAAAGCACAGAATTTAATTGAACTATAACAGGATAATAGTGTGTGCTCTATCTTTTGTCCCACTCAATCAGTCTCTACTCTGAAAGTGTGTGCCTACACCAAAGGGATCACAGAATTCCTAAATCTCAGAGAGGAATATACTCAACAGCTGCTGAATACAGCCCAGTTGGTGCTCCACCATTATTATGTGGGGAAACACATTGTTTATAATGGAAGTGATTTCTTTGAGAACTTGGTAAACCTTTCTTTCTCACTTACTAAATAATAATTTCCTAAAGGAGTCTAATATTTGTATTCTATAAATACTTTAAGATAAAACCACGGCAATAAGACAAACCTAACATTAAATAGCAACTAACTTCTTTTCACTTAAATCAAGTCAGCTCAAAATATTACAAAAATGGCTAGTAAATGATGGTAGCTGTAGACTTTCTGAAATCTAAGCTATGATGAATACTTGGTAGCTAGATGCGAACGTGGTTGGCAAGGGCTATATTTTGCCTAATCACATGCTATAGGATCAGGACTAGAAACGAAAGATGGATGGAGAACCAGCAAGTGCAAAGATTTTTAAGGCTGTGGGAAGGAACCAGGCCTGAGGATCAGCACAAGAGGAAACCACCAGGCTGCAGTGCTACGAGGGAGACGCCGTGAAATTAGAGAAGGGCAGAGCCTGATCCTAAAGGCCCTTCCAGAGTGAAGTGAGTAGCCTCAGTCTATTTACACTCCACATTTCTAAGTAAATATCAGAAGGAAGAAAAAGAATGCATGTGGCCTGATACAGTTATTCACTTTAAGTTTTGTTAATTTTATGAGTCTTGGAACAGAACCAGCATCTTGTATTCCATGAAAATATGCTCTATTATTAATTTTTATATTAGAGGAGAATGTTCTAACTAGTAACAAACATGAGAAATTTACATTCAGATCCCAACCTTTGAAGAGACTGTTCATCAATCTACGTGTTCTTTGCTCTTGGGAACACTTCATTTCTCCTTTGTTCCTCCCCGTCTCCTATCAGCAGTAATTTTAGTTTGCTTTGGGGTTTTAAATTTTCATTGCTTTTTTTATTGGAGGTTATGTAGGGGTGGGGTTGATGAAGAGAAATGGTTAAGTTATGAAACATATAAGATGTCATAAGAACAAAGAAAGGATAAAAAGTTTAAAAATTACAATCTTGCATATCATCTTTTCTTGCATTTTTCCAAATTCTTGCCATTAGCAACGCATATGAAACATCAGTAACTTAGAACAATAATGTTATGGCTTTTAATATGACCTTTTTAAAAAACAATTTCAACATTATGTTCTTTTAGTCATTAAATGAATTAATAATCCACAGGCTAATTTCAAAACTGACTCTTGAGGAGTCATGAAAACCCCTATTAGTTTTCCTGTGACCAACCAGCAGCTATAGTTGATAATGCTGTCGAGACTGTAACAAAAGCTTTTGCAGAATCAAAAATAAAGTTTTCTTTTCTTTTTTTCCAAACCACAAGTAGAAACTCTATCATAAAGTTAATGCACTCTGCTATGGGTTAAAATGTAAGGTACTGAATCAGCATCTCCAGCTGTTGCTAAGGGAGGGAAAGCTTCCCCTTCTCCAAGTGGCCATGTTCCCAAGTGGAGGTGAAGAGAGGACAAGAGGGGGTGGAGAGGAGTAATGGAGACCCAGTTCTGTAGAGAGCCAGGACCTGTTGATGAGTTAGTGGGTGGTAATAACAGCATTTTTCATGAGACAGATCCAACAGTGTTCATCCAACAGTGGGAATCATTATGTGCTCTGGTCTGGCTAAAAAAGCCATTCCTTTTTTTTTTTTTTTCATTTTTAAAGGGGAGAAATAATTAGAAATCAACACAAACAGAAAATGTGATAGTTTAATGGTAATGAATCTGCATGGGTGTGAGTCCATAACTACTAATTTAACATTCTTAAGTGAAACAAACTTCAGTTTGTGCTAAAAAACAAACTCTGCTTTGTTATATTCTGAATAAACTTGGATCTTCCTGCCACATAGCATGCTAAAGTAGCATATCTGATGGCTGGAGCCTTAGCATAAGCAAACAGCAGGAGAAGCCTTGCGGTATTTTAACAGGCACAAGAAGATGTACAAATAGTTGGTATACTGTTTTAAAAAAAAATCCAGCTTTATGTGCTGCATCTAAAGTTCTAAGCAGGGAAAAGAGTGGATTTTTCTCATAAAGTTGCTAACAGAAGAGGAATACACATGCACCTCTGTGGGTCTGATGAATTTTTATGATATGTGCACAGCTCGCTGCACTGCCACCTCATTCGGAAATGAGCCCTGCACACTTCTCAGAGGAGTATAGGGACAGGGCAGTGAGGCACTGGCTCTGGACTCAAGCACAGTCTGTTTTGAATCCCAGTTTTGACACTTTTCTAGCTAAATTATCAACATTTACCTCTTCTTCCAGCTACTGGTTTCAACAAATTAAATTATTCAACATTCAAACACCATCAGTTAGTAAATACACAAAGATGAACACCACCAATTATTTGTGTCAAGGTGTTCTCAATCTGATTATTTATTTAGACAGAATTTGCTTAGCCTCTTTGAAGCAAGGCTTTCCCATTTGCAACATGAGAGAGCATCTAGTTAATATAGAGGACTACTGAGAGGATCCAGGAAGACACTGTAAAGCACCAGCATCCTTACAGGCATGCATTAGAAATCAATAGGTATAGGAACTTTTGTTTTACTCAAAAGGCACTAACTACATCCTGTTATCTCCCTCCATATTTAAGGCAGCTGGCAAATTTACCCTATAATAATTCTGAGAAACACTAAGCAAGAAAACTGGAAAGAGGGCTGATGCTGATGTTTCTTTGCAGAATAGGAAATCTGATAACTTGGGGAGCCAGAAACAGCCACTTTCTAAGGACCATAGATACAAACTCTAATGGGAATCAAGGTTGACCTCAAACAACATTCTGGGTAATAAGTCTTAGGGGCGCTCGCAACTTACTGAAAACAAACACCTACTCAAACAGACTGAAAGATGTGCCACAGAAATGCTACTAGTATGGAACAGAGGACCAAAAGTCTGTGCTTGTGGCTACAGAACTTCACTGCATGGAAGAGGACCTGGAGTACTTGTTCAAAATGTACATGCATAGATTCCACTCCCAAGGATTTTGATTTGGGAATGGAGACGGCAGACTAAGCTGCCCTTATAAGGAGCACTCCACATGAATTTGATACAAGTGACATAAATACCACACTTTCAGCATCATATCATTACCATCTTCATGAACAAGTGATTGCTGGAGGAAATCCTCTAAGGACTGATTATACTGAGAAACAAAATATCGTTTCTGACTCAAGAAGCCTACAAATCATCTTTTGAAATTCCAAAGATTACAAATATATAGACAAGAAATTTAATACAACTTTTTTTTTTTTTAAGTAGGAGTGATTACCAATGATCACGTGAAAACTACAGACAGCAGTTAGGAATAGTTTATGGGACTTTAAGAGAAAAGAAGAACTTACATAAATGAAAAGAGGAAAATAAATTGTTATGAGCAAAATTCTTTATATAGGAATACATAAATAATATTTGGGAGCATGGGGAATATAATCATGGAACTTAAAAGTATCTTAAAGCTCTTTCTTATCCCTATCAACTTTCAGATTTGAACTTGCGGCTAATCAGCACTCAGATGGTAGAATCATAAACCTTTGGAAGGATCTAGTTCAAATTGATTCGTCAGAATCATTTACTTGATTATGTCTATTAAAACAAATATCCTGATATTTGGGGGACACCCATGTAATTATACCAATATTTATTTTAAAATTTTTCCTTATATAGACACTCAACCTCTTAGGAAGTTCTAGTTCCACAGAGAACACTCCTTCCTTAGGAGAGTTATTCCAAATATGCTGGGTGCTCTTGCCTTCATATCTTCTCCCCATGATAACCTCCATGAGAACTGAAATGGGACTGGCCCTTAAGAATCTGCCAATTCAGCTTGCCAATCAGTAAGACTCTCATCCACAACAAAGGGTTCCCCTAATCTTCATGCCTTTTCATCAAATCCAAAGAAATTGTACTGACAGTAGACACTTCAGTGGAAATATATGGAGATTGTGGCAGTGAAAAAAAGACCATGAACTTTTACAGAAAAGCAAAACAAATATCCCTTTACCAGGACTTGTAGGGGGGTATTCTGCCACCTACTAGTCTTTGATACTACACAAATGATGTAATATTGTAGGGCTGCAAAATGACTACGGCTAAAGTTGCTCTGTTCATTTCAATGAGGTGTTGAAAAGAAATTGAATGAGAGAATAATGTGAAAGTGTCCATATACTGCGCAAAACTACACTGACCTAAACTATATTGATTATTGTTAATAATGGACACAATGATATTTTATGTAACTATCTGGGGCCAGACCTGAAGCTCCCTTATTTCCAAGAATAGAATAAGAAAACTGATAATCGTATCTGATGAGAGCAAAACAACTGCTTGTTTTTTAAAATGGCGCCCTTTCCTGAGTCATCTTAGGTTATAGGGCAACAGGTTACTGGAACTTTTTAAGGCTTGACAAGTCTTGCAATAAGGAAATAAAGAGATTGTGAAATATCCTCAGCCAATGAACAGATAATTTTCTTTGAAAAAAACCATTAATTAAACAAATATGAAATCAGATTGCCAGAAAATCCACAGAACACTTCTCAGGAATGTCAGTTTTTGGAATAATTTGCCATGTGGCCTTTCATGCTACTCAGTGGCCACAGGAGTCTTTTCTACTCTTGGCTCCGCTGCAATGTGACATAAACCGAGTTACTTATCTCTTTGGCCTCTCTTTTTCTGCTTCCGTAATGTGAGGGGCTTAGGCTGCAGACACCACTTCCAAAACACTTCCTAGCTATTAAAACATATTGTATATCTTTAAAAAGTGCTGCTCTTTATAGTGTATTCTGTAATATTTTCTGTCTCAGAAAATGGCACCATCCAGTTGTTAAAGCCAAAAATCTAGAATCTCTCGTCATCCTTGTCTCCAATCAACCTTTCCCATGGATTTGACCTCCTTACTGAATAGAGTTCATATCTTTCTGTTTTTACTACCACTACATTAACATTCAGAAATCAGATGGACCTTTTAGGAACAAATGATGATAGTATTGCGCTTCTGCTTTAAAAACAGTTTAAAAGCTCATTGCTCTTCCCAATTAACTACTCTGTCAATTAGCTGGTTTTACTCGCTGTCTCACTCTCACTTTTGTCCAATTAGGTAATAGTTCCATCTCCACTGCAGAGAGAGAACTCTCCTACCTGTAAACACCCTCTAGGCATTTCCTTTCACAGACTAATGAAAAGCAGTATCACAGGGAAGGCTGTGTGTTTGGTCGGAAAATCTGGGTATACACTTTAGGTCTACCATTTCTATCTGTATCATATCATTTTGATGTCTTCCTTAACCCTATTGAGACAGTTTCTTCATGTATAAAGTGGTTAACAATATATCACGGTAGTTGTTGTGAAGGTTACTCAAAATAACACTTGTAAAAACTTCTGATAGTTGCTTTTCTTTAGTAAAAAAATAAAAAATAAAAACCAAAACACAACAAAAAACCCTTCATGAGCTAGTGATGACATACAAAAACAAAAAAACCCAAAAAAAACCAAAAAACTGAATCAATTGTTTTTCAAGACTCTGGATTTTGGCCACTGACATCTTCTAAGTTATCAACTAATGTTAGAAAAGGTCATCAACAGACTTATAAAAGAAATCCAAATAACTTGTTGACATGTGTTTGCCAAACTGGTACTTTAATTAGATCAGATTGTATGTTCTATGTAGTGGTCAAGGGTTACCATAAAAGGTTTGAGAAATGCTGCAGAGAGATGAACAAAAATGCACTATTTTTAAACATACAATATTTTAGTGTTTGTTTGGTAAAAGTAATTCCAGTTAATGAACTAGTGTGAAAGTTCAGCTATAGAAATTAATCAATGTGCCAAAAATGGAAATTCGCTCAGCCAAACTATGCCACTCCATTACAAGCTTTACCTAACAATGCCAACTACGTTTACAGTACGCATAGCATACTTCCTATGATTGTCACAAACGTCATGCTAAGTGATGACTCCTATTCATTGGTCATAAATCTTTAGACAAGAAAATACTGGGAGGCCTAATAAATTTCAGTGTTTTCTGTTTATCTTCCGTTCACCTTCTAGCTTCCTCCCACAATGCTCTCTAGTATCCTTGTTTTCCAGAGGAAAAAATGTGGGTATGAATTAGGCTCACTGTAAATTATTTAATGAATTTCCAATTCTATTTAAACAAATCTAACAGGAAAGTAATCATAGCTTAGAAATGGTATCTAAGTGTTATTCTAATTTATCTTTAGCCAAAATATTGCTTTTTAAATTATGGCTTTACATTTTAACTACTGTGCAATATCACAGATTCCAGGTTTGTTTTGCTCACTTTTGTAATCCCATAACATAAAAATAGCTGTTCAATGAATTAATAAATATATGGCATTTTAGTCAGGCCTAAGTTCAATTGCCAATTTTTTTTCTATATTCTTCCCCCAACAAGATTTTTTTTTTCACTTGTTACCTTTTTAAATATGGTCTAAATATTCTGAAAAAGTACGAAAGGAAACTTACATGTTTGAATTCAAGCTCTAATCCACATTGTTGAAGTTTTGATAGACAACTTAGGTTAGAGCATGCTAGAAGAAGGAAAAGGGAGAGCCTGTTGATTTTACTGGTGGAGGGACCTCTAGGTCTCTTTCTTGCCTTCAGATAAATTAAAGAGTGGGCCTTGGGCTGGGATTGTAGCTCAGTGGTAGAGCCCTTGCCTAGCATGTGTGGGGCACTGGGTTTGATTCTCAGCACCACACATAAATAAATTAATAAAATAAAGGTCTATTGACAATTTTAAAAAAATATAAAAACATAAAAGAGTGGGCCTGCCTGCCACTTGACAGTGGATGCGACCAAATCACAGACTAAATGATTTGCCTTTAGAGTACACAGCAGGGTATAAACTAGAAATCTATCTCCCTGGCTTCTAATGTGTGATTTCTCCCACAATAGTCTAAACCTAAGAAGGTAGTTCAAAATATGGGAGTCTTCTGCAATGAAGTTTATGAAGTTTCCATTCTACCCCAAAGGTCCTTCCTTAGTGTTTCCTTGTTGAGTCATAATATATACAGGATGCAAGTGGGAATCAATTAGAAACTCAGTAATGAATGATCATCATTATGTTTGAGACAAAACAAGGAGTAAAATCTCACTGAGATGTTTCAATATTATGGACATAGCATCTTTTTTTTCTAAAATGTTTTCTCATGGGAAAAAAGAAATCTTAATGCAAAGTTTAAAAAAGAAAACTTACTTCATAAAGAAGAAAAAAAACAGACACGAATGAAGAATCTTAGAGTTAGATTTGTCAACAAATAAGTTGAATTAAAATTCATAGCTTTTGCCTGTTGCTATGGCACATGCCTGCAATCCCAGTGACATAGGAGGCTAAAGCAAGAAAATCACAAATTTGAGGCCAGCCTCAGCAACTTGGTAGATTCCCCTGCCCTGCCCCGCCCCGCCCCAAAAGACTGTGATGTAGCTTAACAATAAAGCACCCCTGAGTTCAATCCTGACTACCAATAAATAATAAATAAATAAATAAATAAATAAATAAATAAATTCATAGCTGTTTATATTTTAGTGTAGCCTTAAATCATCACGGGAAGGAGAAAATAACTTATCTAAAAGACATAGAACTTTTCAGTCAAGTATCCCAGGAACCATTAGTATTGTAGAATTAATATGAAATCCAATTAGTGAAGTTTCCAATATTTTAAATTGCTTTGCTGTTTTTCCCTAGTACAGGTGGCTCTTTATATCCATGGATTCCACATTCATGGCTTCAATGGATGATTGAAAACATATATGTTTTTAAATTGTGTTTGTACTAAACTTGTTTTATCCTTTGTCATTTTCCCCTAAAATTACAGCATAACTATTTACATGACATTTACATAGTGTTAGGTATAAGTAATCTAGACATGATTTAAGTATAGGTTATATGTGTGTAGGTTATATGGAAATGTGATGCCATATTACATAAGGGATCTAAGTATTTGAGGATTGTGTCATCTGAGATGGGACCTGGAACCAATCCCCTGTGGATACCGAGGGATAATTATATATAATAAACACTTGAAAATGCTGTGCAAATGGGAAACATTTAAAGGGAACATTGGTAAGCTTTTATTCCTCAAGGCCTAGTATGCCACAGTTTTAACAAGTGGTATTTGATATCAACACTAGAGCTCCATCATTCTGCCTTTTAATAGTTCTTAAATAATACAGAAACCAGAACTTAGATCAGATCAGATCTCAGATACGTGACTTCACTTTGGTGATCATATGGAGAAATAGCTAAGGACTGCATTTGAACTTGCAAAGTGATAAGAAGGTTTGTAATTGGCCCTCACTTCTTTTAAACCATTAACACATCAATAATCAATGCTTTTCTATTTTAAATATAAATGAACTCATTTTCTCTACATTCTGTGCACTTAAACATCATCTAAAAGTAATATTTTGCCATTCAAATTATGTAAGTGCATTCTACTTTTTCTCTTGATTATTTTGCCTTCAATCTTTTCTCCAGTGTACAGTATCAGAATCTATGTATCAGATAGCATAAGGTCTGCTGTTGCAAACATTAATAAGATCTATCATTTAAGAACAGTTACTTATACTTTGTTTAATCTCTAATGGAAAGGGTTTTTCTAAATATTTACACCAGAGCAGTTGTTAGAATGAATCCTGCAAACTTGCTGGCCTACTCCCATAAGTAGAGGGCTGGTGTGTGTGAGGGGGGTTGGTGGGGGACAGGATTCCTGGTCATATAATTTTAAGCAGCCCTAGGATTTCAGGGAGCTGCCTGCTAGAATATGAAAAGTTTGTATTAACAAAAAGGTACTTCAGTGTGCAGTGCAATTCAAGTAAAGTATCTGAATAGCCACTTTAGTTTATTGCTCTTGTAAAAATGACTCTCTTTGCTTCAGGTTTAAAGAAAGGGGATTATGCAGGTTTCAGAGACTCAGTGAATAAATTATCTATAAGAAAAGAATCTTGTACAAAAAGTGTGAAGAAACATCAAACTTATTCTGTGCGATGGCTCTCAAAGTGTTTAAGACATAGAAATGACTTGCTCCTTCCCTGAGTGCTAAGTAGAGTCAGCATACAAGAGCTGTACACTGGGGAGAGAACTGAAATCTGCCAAGATAAATGCTAAGATAAATGCAGCAGTGTTTTATAAATTAACTCAGCTGTCTGTGTGTTTATTTTTTCTTTGAATTCTAAAATTAAAACTGTTTAACTCATCTTAGCAGTAGTTGAGAATTTAGGGAGTGGATGAGGAAGTGATTTTCAACTAGGAAGGATGAAGAAAATATCCTGCACTGGAAAATCTTGGCAATTTCCATTTGGAACATGTTCTTATCGCACGATCTATAGTGCTTCTGCCCAACAGTCTATGAATTAAGTAGTTTGGCTAAAAACTATCACATGAAGGTTTCTGGGATTGTAAACATTCCATTTATACCATGAGTAATATATTAAATTCAGACACAGTTTTAAATGAATTCCTGGAATGTCCGTGGGGTGTCCACATAGATGCTAAAGATGGTAGTGGTGGCCTGAAATGGTTTGGAACTCCTCTTACTGGAATTCTCTCATTCTTTATTATAAATTAGACTGACATATGGGCACATGATGCCCACAGGTCTGAAAATACAATGAATCAGGGGCTGAGTTCTTGAGGCTAGATACTGGGTATAATGACAAATGCTAAAAATTGTTCTAGGGGTAAGTATACATCTACATTATCCTGCAAACCTAACTGGCATCCCAGAAAATCCCACTGATCTCTTATAAAAGCTTGGATCTCCATCGAGCTCTAGATACAATTGAGACATTGATTTTTGAGTGTGAAAAAGCCCTTTTAAGTTGTGTTCAGTCTTTGTAGAACTAGTAAGAGTTATCATTTTAAGGATGGCATGAAATTGTGAATTCAGACTAAAGGGCCTAAGGATATAATCTTGAGTCTTATTTCTTCTTAACAAACAAGTAATGAAAGTCCTTTTAGATTCTGGATCAAAAACATTATCTTAAATTGAGAAATAAAAACTATATGCTGTAAGAAATATTCAGCGGCTTGATATGTGCTCAATTAGTTTGTAGCCAAGCAACTTTTGTCCGTATCTTTTGTTTAATGGCAGAAACTAGATAGCATCAAAAGATAAGGGTACAAGTAAACAGGTTGAAGTGTTACATAGCTAAATTAAAAAAAAAATTGATTCTTCCATTTGATGATGATGATGATGACAACATTTGTAGTAGGAATTGAAACCAGGGGGCTTTACCACTGAGTTACATCCCCCATTCTTCCCCCACCTACTTTTTTTTTTTTTTGGTCAGAGATTAACTACAAGGGCTTAACCACTGTGTAACATCCACAGCCATTTTATTTTTTTATTTAGAGACAGGATCTTGCTAAGTTGCTTAGGGTCTCACTAAATTGCTGAGGCTGGCTTTGAATATGCAATCCTCTTGGCTTAGCCTCCCAAACTTTTGGGATTTCAGGTTTGTACCACCATGAACAGCTAGCCTCAGTCCTTTTTATTTTTTCTTTGTTGAGACATTTTGTTATCCAGAAAAGTTATATTTATTGTGCTTCATAAAATCTGTTGTTATCTCACTAAGTTGCTGAGGGTCTTGCTAAGTTGCTGAGAGTAGCCCCAAACTTGCAATCTTCCTGCCTTGAGTTGCTGGGATTATTGGCATGTGCCACTACTTTATTCTTATATTATTTCAAACTCAAAACTAAAGTAATCAAAAGTGTTATTCCTCTGTACTCATCATAATGATAAGCAAATCACTGTAACTATTAGGTTTGTGCACAATGCATGAGGTCAGGGTTTATTTACCACATGATACATGGATATTGCCAGTTGCCAAAAAAAAGCTGGCCAGGAAAAGGTTTTGACTTCCTCTTTGTTTTAGTCAGCTTTTTCTTCACTGTGACTAAAAAGCCTGATGTGAATAATGTAGAGGAAGAAAATTCATTTGGGGCTCATGGTTTCAGAGGTCTCAATCCACAGAGGATCGACTCCATGGCTCTGGACCCAAGGTGAAGCAAAACATCATGGTGGAAGGGCATGGTGGCGAATATTAGCTCAGGACATGGAAAACAGGAAACAGAGAGAGCTCCACTCACCGGACACAGAATATAGACCCCAAAGGTATGCCCCTAGTGAACTATCTCCTCCAGCCACACCCTACCTGCCTACAGTTACTGCCCAGGTAATCCTTATCTGTGGATTAATGCACCGATTAGGTTAAGGCTCTCATAACCTAATCATTTCACTTCTAAATTTTCTCACATTGTCTCACACATGAAACTTTGGGGGACACCTCATATCTAAACCATAACACTCTGTATGTTAAATTAAGCAACATCACTCATCCACATGTTTATAAATAGAACTAGTAGTCTAAGCTCAAGGGAATATGACATTATACAGAAGTCATTCTGAATAATAAAGGAATTTGAAACTTTAAGGATATTTACTACCTGGAGCTTTGTGTCTTTGTTAATTGAATATCTATCAAATGAGGTTATGACACACACATACTCATGTGCTTTTTGAATATATGCCTATGAAAAGAGTAAACTGTCTTCCTGTTTGTCATATAATGAAAGTTTAAAATGGTAGCTTCACTTATTTATTGATAATTTCTTCTTAGCCTCTTCCAGTGCCATGCTTCTAAAAGCTATCATTTTAAGTAAAAGTGAGTTTATTCTTTTTTTAAATTTTAAAAATGTTTTATTGTGAATTCAAGAGCTCCTGTCTTGGTGTAATGCACTGCCATCTTCTTATTGCCAAATGTTCCTTCAATAATTATATCTAAATTGACCTGAGGATGTTTACAAGGATTTGTTCCCTTCCCTTTCTCTCCTAGTCAGATAATTCTTTGGGAGAAGACTTAGACTACATACCTGGGGTTCCTTCTATCTGCTCCTGAGGAAGGAAAATGTGTGAGGATGAAGTTCTCCCTGTGAGGTTTGCACTTCTGCAGCAGACAGGTGGTTTATAAGAGGATGGTGACAAGAACTATGCACGTGCTAATGGCAGGTTTTCATCTTTTGCATGCTTGGGGTGAATGACCTACTGAGATAAAAACAAGGTGAAAAGGCATTGTTTTCTGGTGGATTTCCTGCTCTCTGTAACTCATGATTTCTCCCAATCATTAGGGACAAGTAATGAGGTCTAACCATGGAGCAATGGCTCAAGCATGCTATGATGACCCTCCTCCCAAGAAGCCTGGCTTTGCTCATTCTAATTACTTTTGGCAATTGTGGTTATTGGGATTTGGCCTAGTGACTCACTGGAACCCAAATTTTCCCAAAGAGCCCCTTTAACAAGCAGAATTAAATCTGACAGGAAGCCCAGACTTCCACCTCAGTTTTCATGGAGCTTTCCCCGATTTATGGCAAGGTTTGAAAATTCTTCATGGACGAGAAAAGAATAATAAACAAGATTTAATGAAGATAACTACTCAAAGAAGAGCACATTAGGAGTGAAGTAAAAAACAGTAGTTTTTTTTTTTTTACTACCACATAGCTTTACCCATTAAGTTAGAGTTAAAAAGTATGCTATTTATAGTAGTTTTACTAATCACCAGTAGTCAATCTAAAGTTAGTCAGGAATTGCAGAAACCATAAAAAAGAAAAGGATGTTTATTTCTTGTTAGGCAGAAGTCTAACCATTAGGATTTTCTTAACCACAGGAGGATACTAGGGCACATTACCAATCAAATGGTAAGATATAAACAAACAAACAAACAAAAAACAGTCATTTGTTATGAAGTAGCTTTGAAAAAAGGTTGAGTGTGGCTGTATGGCTGATTCCCCATCTTCCACAGTGGCCTTCTTTGCTCCCTCCCCCACCATAGCAGAGCCTAGCAGCAAGCACACCTGCCCATGAGCCAGTGTTCTTATTCCACGAAGCTAGTACCTATTAA
The DNA here is from genome assembly GCA_004024805.1 of Geosciurus inauris. Taxonomy (NCBI): domain Eukaryota; kingdom Metazoa; phylum Chordata; class Mammalia; order Rodentia; family Sciuridae; genus Geosciurus; species Geosciurus inauris. The sequence continues at coordinate 115,797 of PVHX01004431.1, forward strand.
ATGCACTATCATGTCACTGCTTGCACTTTACTCTTAGACTCTTTTTGAGACAATTCTCTATCAGGTAGTCCTATCTGCACAAGTCAGTGCCTCAAGTTTATCAATACTCTTGATTAAAAATAGAGTACTATCAGATTGCTTTATATTTCCAACTAGTGTTCTCTCAAATGATATATAGCTCATCTCTTATCACACTCCACATAAGTTTGTCTGTCAAACCCTCATAAAACTGGCATTGTTTTCAACAGTTGCTCAGCTACAATAATTATCCTTGAATTAAGGGTCTGATGATATTTCCCAGTCTCAGCTCTGCATTAGTATCACAAGAACTCCTTTTAAACAGAAAGATATCCAGTCTCAACCCCAGGGATTGATTTATTTCATCTATAGTGGGTTCTAGGTATTGGTTTGTTTTTAAAAAGATCTCCAGGTGATTCTCATGTGAACTCAGCATTGAGAATTTACTGTACCAAGACCCATAAAGAAAAATTTCAGAGTGGAGGTTACTATTAATGCTGCTCGTGGTAAAAGGAATAATAACAACAGATTTTGAAGCATAATAAATATAACTTTTCTGGATAACAAAATGTAAGCAGTGAAATATCTATTGTGGTTGGAAATTAGATGGAAAGATTTTGATATTTAACTACAAAATTATAGACTTTGCCCACATCCTCATGCCTAAGTTAATCTTCTCTTGGATATATATGATATATATATCATACTTGGGAAGAATAATTTCAGAATATTTCAAATAAACTGTGCAATCCTATTGCTTCTTATGAAAAAGATCAGCAACTTTTTAATTCTTAAAAACAATAAAGGGCAGGTTTAAGGAAAGAAAGGATAAAGGGTAGAGAAAATAAAGAGATGTAAGGAACAATACTGGAAGACCAGAAGCCACCTATACAATTAATGTTTGAAAAAGATTTGCAGTTTGTCTCATGTGGAATTAAGAGAGAATGGCCAAATAAGAGACGGTAAGAGAAAGAAAAGTAAGGTGCGATTTCAGAAAAGGCCCTACCACTGTCCCAAGAGTTGAGCTGGCAAGGAGAAATGTGGGCTTTGGAGCCAGACTAGGCTAGAATCCATGTTCTCACATCTTCATTGCTTGATAGACTAAGGTGAGACCACTGAAACATTCCTCCAGGGTGTGTGTGGACTAAATAAGATCATTTTTTTCAAAGACATTACCTAGAGGTTTGCTACTCCTAGGCAATTAAAACATGGAAGCTATTTAAGTAAAAATTGTTATCATAATACTTTTAAAAAGTATACATATATGTTAAGATAAAACATACAGGAATATAACAGCCATTCTGGGAGCTATGCAGCTATTGTTTACCATGAGGCATTTAAGATGCTTTGACATATTAGTTTATCTCATATTGGCCAAATATGACTTACACTCCCTCTGATTATATGCCAACTTTTTCCAGATTACAGTGTTAATACCTTTGAGTTCCCTTTGTATGATAGAGAACAGAATAGTAAGAAAATACTGCTCTTTCTTACTGACTTATTGAGCATATGTTAAGAAAACAGTGTTCTAAAATAAGCAGTTCACAAATTGTTATTTTACATTGTGTGGTGGTGGTTTGTATTATGTGGTTATGAAATGGGGATTGCTTTACCACTTACTCTCAGGAATGTACTTTGTATTGGGGTATAATTATAAATATGCTTACTAGCTAGTTTTCTGGGGACAATTTTTGGGAGTGAATATAGCACATTGCGTTACTATGTATACATTTTAGAAAGGTGTTGGAAAGTAAATCTAATCCATGATATGCCAAGTACTCAGAAGGAGACTAGAACAGGCTTCTTCCTATACAGAAGCCAGCAAATGAAGCAAAGGAAAAAGGAAGCCGGGGGACTGGTTATTAATGAGGCTGAACTATTCCTCAGTGAGGATGTTGCACTGTGTACAGGGACTAGATTCCTGCAAGTTTAATACCATCCTGAGATTCTCTGTTTTTAAAACAGCACACTTTGTAGAGAAATCTGCTTGAAAGTCGAATGCTACTGTTATAAATAGATACTGGGTCCAAATGGAATGGTTCCAAAAATCATTTTACATCCTACAGAAACTTATCTTTTATTACCATAAAGTTTTTCAAGTCTCCTTATGTTCTGTGGCAAAGTAACATAGTCCCTCAGGTAATGGTGCTTCCAAGTACAGTCTTCATCTTCAAGATCTGGCAACTGACAACTGCAGCTCATGATGCCAGTGACCATTCTCTTATGTAATACAGAGAGTGCTCTGAAAATGAGGAATCACAGTTGAGAATCTATTAAACCATTTAAAGTGGACAGTGTGCTTTAATGTAATCCATTTATATGATCATGAACAATGAATCTCAATGTCAGCAACACAAACATTTTGATAACAATAAGGAAGTATCATGAGATCTTATCTCACATGTCCAACTATCCCCTTCATCTAAGTGACTCGAAAGCTCTTAACTTCAGCCTTTAATACTCCCTGAAACTGGTTACCCAAATGTCTTATAGCTCCTCAAAGTGAAGGTAGTTCAAAAGAAAACTGTTTCCTATCAATTCTACTTTTCCTGCTTGCTTGTGTTTGTGTTTGTCTATCATATTCCACTATCCAATACCTGTTTCCTATACTCCAAGGTTGAGTACCAAATATGACTTTCCTTCTTTCCTTTTCACATCCAATTAATTGCCCAGAACTATTGATTTGATCAAAATAAAGTATTTGCTATATATACTCTCACACTCAATAATTCACTGTCAGCATAACATGCCTTAAACCTGGACTATCAGAATTAGCTCTCCCTTGTCATCACAGGTCACCTTTGAAAGCCTAGTAGAGGAGCTCTGAAACATTGCCATGGTAGGGAAGCTCTGAAGCATTGCTCTACTTGGTATTTCAAATTAGCTCTCTATGATTCTAAGCCCAAGCCTAAGCCTATGGACCTGCCATAGATTGCTGACTGATGCTTCAGTTCAGTTTTTCAGACACTAGAAACTGATGGATGGGGCGTATCATAATTAACTTATTCTTCCGTTTAAAAATTTGCTCATTAGTTAATATTTACATGAGAAATCTTATTGGATAAATTTACATATAATAAATTATTGCTTATATATATTTACAATTTTATTTGCCTAATTTAGTTGAATAGAACAAATAAGCTTAGAAGGACTATTCCGCTAACTAGTCATGTTCTCAAACCAAGAGGCTCAAAGTTGAGAAGACTAGTGGATGATGTAGATTTAAATTTTTTTATCAACTTCCTCATTTTTCCATGGAAGAAATGTCATCTGGGATAGTAAAGGGACTTTCTTGGGTTATCCAATATTGGTAACAGAGCTGGGTCCAGATCCCAGGTTTCAGCTTTTCAGTTTCCTCTTCCACACTTACACTGGGGATTCTCCTTCTCACGTCTCAGTCTTTGCCATGAATGTAGGATGCTTGATATTCATGAAATTATTGATTCATATTGAACACTAATAAGGCAGTGCTTGGAGAATAGATGAGCTTTTGCATGAAATATAAAGACAGTTATAAGCTATTAAATCTATTCAATTGGGCAATCATATTCTTTAGTACCACTGAATTTTCCTTTAAAAAATTCCCAAAGAATTTTAGTGACAACAGATGCTAACTAGGTCCCTTGCCAAGATAACAAAGGCAGAAATGCTCTTATCAGATAAGAGGCACCTGCAACTATATTTTTAAAAAGGAAATTTTAAACTATTCAAGCTGTTCATGTGTGAAAATATTACAGGTATTTTGTTTAAAAGTTACATATTGTTGAAACTTTGGGAGCAGAGAATGGGGTTTCTTAGCATTCAATGACACCTACGCATTTAGCATTCTTGGCACCCCACAATCCCTGACAATGGAACATTATTATTTTTAGTATTGCTTGGATGACAACTTTCATCAGAATGCTAGTAATATTCCTGAATGGAAAGATCTAAAGAGATAAATCAAATGAACAGAAAAATATAGGTAGCACCTTTCACAAATGTATATTTTAAACTTCATGTATTTTATTAAAGTTTATTTATTTATTTGGTGGTATTAGTATTGAACCGAGGGCTTTGTGCAGGCCAGGTAAGTGCTCTATCACTGAGCTACATACTCAGCCCTTTATTAAAAAATAATAGCAAAGCTTTCAAATTTACTGCGTTCCCCAATAGATGGCAAATTCTAAGATATCCAATCACGTTAATCCTTGACAATGATTCACAACAAATAAACAATCTACATTTTCCCTTGAAGTCTAAATCAAGACCAAAAAACTATATAATTTATGATATAACATTTTTTCAAATCCCCTAATTATCATTTTTGAAAGAATGCCAGTGCACAATGTACTACTAGGAGAAGAAATAGTCACAACCAAGTCAAAAGTACAGTTTCAACACTGTCTTGCCTGATCCTTACCATGCTCTTAAAACTGAGCAATGTTTTCCTAATGGTAACCAAAGTTAATTCTTAAATTTCATGAAACACAATATTCGCTATCCTGGCATTTGAAGAATTCACTACTTGGAAGAGAATATTTTGGGGGGTAAGGATGGGATGTGTGATTAAATAGTGGGGAACTGTGAAGAGAAAGGCTATGACAATTTGTAAGATGAAACTTCTGGATAGAGATGAAAGAGAAACGATTATTTAGTAAATCATTATATCTATAGTAGATTTATTTTTTCATAGTTCGTTTTGATAATTGCAAAGGAATCTTTCCATCTTAACTCTACATATTAAAAATGCTACCTTACCTAGGATTTGAAAAAACCATTGCATCTAAAAATGATTAGACCTTTAACTAGAAAATATTTTAGATATTTAGTAGCAATCTGGAAAATTCTGTCCAGATTCAAATAATCTAAAATGATCAAATGACTAATAAACTCGTTTTGTAGGAGTACAGCAAGAGTTTTCCTATAATAACTTGAAAATCAAATTTTACTACATGTCGTAATTTCTATTCATTGCTTTCTGGGGACCTAATTTGTAGAATACTAAATACCAGGGAAATCTTTAATGGAGAAATGATTTAGCAAAGCTTATCTACTTACACTGAAATACTGATCATATTTCTTGCTTAAAGGAATATTGAAATAATCACAGTAAATCATTTTACATCCATTTTTATATTCCCAATTATTCCAATGAACTTAGGGCTAAAATGACAGCATTTCAAAATTACTGTTTCTAATGTGCTTAATAAAAATCCTACTGAAGTAATAAACAAAGAATTAAAATAGTATAATGACAGGATATTTTGGAAACAAGCTTGAAAATGTTATAATGATTAAATTAGTTTCACAAAGATAAATGGTTTGTGCTGGTATTTAGATGTTGTCACTGCTGCTTATGAATTTGAATTTGTCTTTGATTTAAATGGATGCCACATGATATGTCATAGAATACACTCTATCCAAAAAATTTTGTTCATATCTCTATCTTTAAATGTTTTTCTCAAAAATAAGGCAGACTGATGACAAATGTAGATAGGTGGAAAAAGAAACTTTTATAGTCAATATTCAAACCAAACTTTCATTCAATATTAATACTATAAATGTGTAGAAGAATGAAAGATTTTTTGTTTTATCAGATAACTTGTTATTTTCCAAGATTAGCAAAACAATTGCTAAGCACATATCAGAATCTCAAAAGAATGACTTGACATCTGAAAGAATGTCATTAGCAATGTCCAGTATATTCCACTAAGTCCATTTTTAAACTATTAATTTTACTAATAGTTGGTATTCTTGCTCAGTTTTTCAGACTCTGCAGTGGGGTGTATTGTAATTACGTACACAATGGTTTTTCAAAAATTGCATTTATCTGGAATCTGAAAAATTAAAACCCAATTAATAGATGGCAGCAAATAAAATTGATATTAATTGGTATCTGATGTTTCTAACAATAGCCTTCTGGCACAGCAATAGCCCACAATGTCTTCTGGATAATTAAATTATATCATATTATATTTAGCAAATTTCACTATCACTTTAGATATCTAGTTCTTTGACAATGGTCTTCATTGTATAATACATGTAAATATCAATTCAAAAATTCCCAGTCAAGCAGAACAGCTTATTCTCAAATATATTGGGAAAATGATAATCTGGAGAGGATCAAATATATTACCTATTGTTGATATCTTCTCCATGGCATGGATCAGAATATCAGATAGTATAAATGTATGAATAATTGAGGCTCCACAGAAAAATTCTACTTACAAACTAGGCTTTGTGAAGGTCACTTAGCTCCTGTTTCTCAGGTGCTTTCTCTGTAAAATAGGAAGACCAATACCTGCCTCTACACTTCAAGTGACTATTCTGGGGTCCAAGTATATCATACAAATGAAAATGTGGTATAACAGTAAGGGATTACAATTATTATTATTATGTAAAAGATAATTTAATTTTTTTAGCACACAACCTGGAATTCCAAGTTTGGCACTATCAAGCTGCAAGGGCTGAACGTGAAATGAGTCAAAAGCTGAATTCAGGATTCTTGATTGAGCATCCTGTACTTAAAGCTAATGCTTACTTCTAAAAACATCACTAGAAGGGGATTTTTGGATAGCAATTTCATTTAATTTTTATCTTGAATAAATTCAATTTTGTTATATCTAGGAACTGTATATCAATCAAAATAGATAAAATGATATTTTGCATTTATTAACCATAATTAAATAGGTATTTTCAATGTACAAGACTCCTATTTTAAAACTTAAGAAGAAACACTATTTGAAATAACTAAGATCACTAGTCTGTTACAAAGTAGACATAACTGAGTAAGGGTTGTTTAAGTGAAACAGGAGAATGCTGACATGGTTCTTCTCTCTGCTATTTCTGAGGATAATCCATGGTGCTTTAGACCCGGCAGCATTTAACCCTGCAAATGACTATCTTTGCTTACAAGAACTCTGCTACCCCAACACTGAAGAAACCATTTAAAAAACCTGGAAAACAATTTTTACACCTTTATTTTCTATCTCTAATTTTAGGAATGATTTTAAGCCATTAGTGGAAAGTTTGGGAAACTGAAACTATTTATCTACAAGCCAAAAAAGGATACTCTTAAATATAGACTTCAGTATTTTTAGTCCTGTTGAAGAAAAATAGAAGCGTTGGTATCTTTAGAAAATATGTTTGACACCACCTTGCTTTTCATTTTAAAAACTTTTTCCTGGTTCTTATTAAATTTTTTATTCCATTTTCTCCCTAGATATTTCCAAAGAATTGACCTATATGTGTTCGTGAATATGCAATTTGATTTTGAGTTTCTGGGCATTCAACAAGGACCTTTCTATTCTCCATTCCTTCCCCATTCTCCATTTATACTGCACCTGCCAAAAGTCTCTCTCTTCTGTCTTCTCAGAGGACGCAAGGGGTCGCCCCTCTCCCAGTATTGCACCAGCAAACCAAGCCGCAAACCACGCTTTGTGCAAAGGAGACGCTTTGTGCAAAGGCGCAAGGAGCATCGTCTGCAGGAGCTCTCTCCCAGACCCACTCCCACAGAATCAGTGAGATTTCAATCCAGACCCACCCATTCTCTCTTTCATTCCCACAACTCAACCAGAGGGATTTTGACTAGGCCTTGAGAAGATTAAGAAGGGTCGAAAACCAGTTTGCTTTGGACTCCGCAATTCTTCCGGTAGTCCAACCCTAGAGGTGCACTATCCCACTGCGCCGCATACCCGACAGTGGTACTCGTTAGGGAAAATGGGGACAAATGGACAACAAGCTTTCCATTCAGGTTTTTTCCTTCAAAAACAAGAGCTTCAAAACCTCAATCGGAGAAGCCAGTGACAGTGACAGGACTCTGTCCACCCCAGCAAGAGTATAGCTCCCGACTTTGGGGGAGAAGGTGCCGGTGGGGGAGGGAATCGGCTGTGAACATCTAATGGACACCAGTTGGAAGAGTGGATGGAAAGCGAGACTGAGTTTAAGCCTGCCTCGGTTTTCCTACTAACCGTACAATTCAATTCGACCCTGTAAGGAGACCATTCAAGGACCAAAAGGGGTTCACTGAGTCCCAAGCTGCTGCTTCTGTGAGGCGGCCGAATAGCCTGAGCAAAGAGTGGGTGGGAGAGTTACAAAGAATACAAACCATTCAGACGCCAAGAATAATAAATTGGATGCCCTGCTATGTTTAGTTTAGACCCTCCTGCACCCTGCTTTGCGATCCTAAAGGCGATGAAGCCGGCTGGAGCCCCTGGCGCTAGGGCCCAACCACGTTTTTTAAAGGCAATTTCCAGGTGAATCAAACCTTGTCTAGCCCAGGCTAGTGGTACAAAGGGAGCTTTCAGGGGACCCTCGTGCCCATGGGCAGGGCAGAGACAAACACTGGCCGAGAAGCGATTACTGAATTTCCATCTCATACAAGCGGGTGTTGTGTCCCACGCACTGCCCCTCGTCTGCCCAGAGGAGCTTCACCCGCAGGACGCTGGGGAGGGATCCGCCCAGGGGACCAGGCACAGCACTGATCTTGGGCTGCGCAGCAGCGGAGGTCGAGCTGCCAAGGCAATAACATCGCTCTCTGAGCCACGCGAACACCAGGATAAGTTTCTTTCCTTCCTTTTCCCACCAGCGCCCCCAACGATGGAGCCAAAGTTGCCCTTGCCTCTAAAATCTGCGAAGGGACTCCCCACGCGGGCACAGACAGCAGAGCGGCGTGCGCGCCGGGCTACCCCGGAGTAAGATACAAAGCGTATCCTTGTATCTGTCAGTGTCTCTGGAAGATGGCACCTTTCAGACGGATCAACCTAGTTTGAGATTGCCCAAGGGGGATGCCCTTTTATTCCCAGCTAGGGCACTGTTCTATGAAGCCGTCGCAAGTCAGTTCCTTAGTACAGAAGGGGCAGCGAGGAGGCGAGCAAGAGTCTTTAGGGGGAACCCCAACCTCAACATATTTCTGCCTCAGAGGGCCCACAAGAAACAGTTTGTGATGGCTAAAGCGCTCACATGTGACAAGACAGTAAATGGAGACCCCGCATCTCTGGGGTTGCTCTGTGTTCAGACCCTTAGGCGTGGGACCACCGGCATTTCTGCAAACATGCGCGAAATCATAACGCCTGCTCCACTAGAGCAAGTCTCGGGAAGCTGCAGCTCGGTCGTTCTCTAGCTAGTTCCTGGCCTTCCCCCGGGGCGCTTCACTACCAGAGCTCAGCCTGGGGGTCCAGCCAAGGTCTTCCCCCTCCAGGCGATCACGCAGGGAGAGCAGGCGCCGCGGCCGCGCCTCTCCTGGCGTTTATTCAGCTGCCAAGGGTATCCCGCAGACAGGGCTCCTAAATGCTTGGGGCGCGAGGCCTCCATGGGAGCCTCCTACGAAGACACAAATTCTTAGAGCGAGTCTAAAGAAGGATGAAACTTTCCCAGAACCTCGTTATTAGTGGGCGGGAGCCACTCTAGCGCTCGGTCTGCCCGACTCCAGCACCTTCCACGATGCTAAGAGAGGGGCTTCGTCAATGTCCACGGAGCCCAAACTATAGTCTCCTTTGGGAGGCGTGGGATGTATGGTGGGAGGATTGTTACCTCTGGGAGCAGAACTCAGGACAAGCAAAGCGACCCGACAGGTGAACGCGGCGGAAGGGAGCAAATGCGTAAAAACCCCTGCACTTACTTCTTCGCTGGCGCCTTCCCCGGGAGGCGTTTTGGCTGCCGATGTATTCCATAAAGTTCAAAATGATAAAAAACCAAGAAATCAGTCGCAAGTGCATAGTAACCCAGTAATGTTTCCCTTCTTTTTCTCCTTTTTCTTTTGATTGTTAATTATATTTAATGTTTTAAAAGTACATGTAGGTGTTAGGCGTATCTATATGGAGAGCGAGCGAGCGAGAACCCAAGCAGCGGGACTTCTCCACTCAGTTCCAAAAGGCGTGCTGTGATGGCAAGCGAAGCGGGGCGGGTGGACGGGGAAACCAACTATTGTACTTTCAAATTGTCCGAACACCGAACACTGACGGCTCTGCTGGGGTGGCTGTCATCGCCGCAAGCGAAGGTTCCAGGAGCCGCCCGGGCGGCCGCAGGTAGCATGGTGCGCGGCGGCTGCGGCCGCAGGAGGGATCCGGGCAAACAGCGGCGGCGGAGGCGGCCCCTGGGGCTCAGAGGCTGCGGCAGCTGCGGCAGCGGCTGGGACCTGGGGAGCGCAGGGGAGCGGACGCCGTCGGCACCGCGGCCATGGCCAAGGGGCGGCGGAGAGACCCCGAGCTG
>PVHX01004432.1:0-125975 GCA_004024805.1 Geosciurus inauris
GGGAGGGAGGGAGGGAAATTAAATTGCCATTTTAATGTGTTGAGAGGTGGGAGCTGCAGGGGTTGGTTAGGCCACAAAGGCTCTGCCTTCATCGTTGGATTAATGTGTACAAGAGTGAATTCCTTAGATAAGAATATGTTCACCCCCTTTTGCTTTTCTCCTCCTCCCCTCCTTCCCTCACCCTCTCTGCCCTTTCTTCTCTCCCTCCCTCCATCTCTCTCTCCCTCTTTCCCTCCCTCCCTTCTTCCTCTTTGCCCTTCTGTCCTGATTCCTTTTGCCATGTTATGATTCAACACGAGGCCCTCATCAGATGTTGGCACTTTGATTTTGGCCTTCCCAGCCTCTAGAACTGTGAGAAAATTAATTTCATTGTTTACAAATTACCCAGTCTGTAGGATTCTGCTATAGCAGCACAAAAGGACTAAGATACCATGATAAAGAGCCAAGAAATTAAAATATGAGCCAACTTCTCCCAGCTAACTGAAAATACTTCAAGGAATACTAACAAAAGATCTTCCATCAACTGCAGAAGATTACTTTAAATAACAGTTAAACCATCCACGGTGGCCCATGCCTGTAATCCCAGCAACTCAAGAGCCTGAGGCAGGAGGATTGCAAGTTTGAGGCCAGTCTGGGCAATTTTAGTGAGACCCATCTCAAAATAAAAAATAAAGAGGGCTGAGATGTAGCTCAGGGATAGTGCACCCCTGGATTCAATGTCCAGTATCAAAAAAAAGTTAAAAATAAAAAGATTCTAGATTAAACAACATATCCTATAAGGCCAGATGAGAGGCCTGAGGGGAATCTCCCAGTTCTTGCCCCCATGTCTATCATAGCACCAGGCACCTGCAAGAGGAAGCTGGTGATCAGGACTTGAGAAGAGAAGCAAAAGCCTTGAAATAAGCAGACCCCATTCAGCTCAGCCACTCAGTGTGTAAGAGTCTAGACTACAGAACTAAACAGAACTGCACACACACATACCCACTGCGGTATTATTTATGGTACAGAAAATATATAACCAAATCAGATATCTTAAGAGATTAAGTAAAATATATACACTTGTAATTAAAATCTACATACTTACTGAGATTCTATTTTAGAAGAATATTTAATCACATGGAGAAAATTTTTGTGAAATATTGAGTTAAAAGATCAGATTCCAAATTAGAACAAATTCTACAGTAGAAACATACAACGTAATGATGAAAACTCATCCTGAGTTTTAAGGTCAATCTGCCACTTCCTACCTGTGTACACTTGGGCAAGAAGTTGAACTATCTGTGACTTGATTTCTTTTTTTTAATATGTTTTCAGTTATAGATGGACACAATGGCTTTATTTATGTATTTTTATTTGGTGCTGAAGATCGAACCCAATGCCTCACACTTGCGAGGCAAGTGCTCTACCACTGAGCTACAGCCCCAGCCCTGTGACTTGATTTCTTCATCCATAAAATGGAATGCAAATAGTATCTACCTCATAAAGTTATTATGAGTTTGTTAGTTTTTATACAAATGGGCTTAGAAGAATGCCTGGCATGTGGTTATAACTTGATAAATGATAACAACTACTATCACTGATGAGATAAAGTTGTGATAAAAGAATATGTGTGTATATATATATACACAACCATAATAATATATGTATACTTTATACATAAATGTGTTTACATGTGCATATTTATGGGGAAGGAAAGAGAACAGTCTTGGGGAGACAGAAAAGGGAAAGGATTAACACCCCAAAACATGTTAAAAGGATTATCCCTAGTATAATTATAGATGACTTTTTTTCCCTTATATTTTTCTCTATTTTCTAATGATGAAGCTTTGTTACTTTAGTAACTACTGTGGCTTGAGAAGGTCTCTTACTCTACCCATGCTCTGAACCTGTGGAGAGTATTATAAGGATTCAGCAAGATGCAGATCAAAGTATCCTTATTATTCATAAAACTATGTATGTACGTGTATATGTATACATATGAATGTCATAGCCTAGACTGTCCAAATACCATGACAGCATTCTACAAATGGAGCTTATGTCAAAACTCCAGGCTCCTCTGCAAAGAGCCCATGGCTTGCTAGGCTTCCAACCAGGTCAAGGCAGATGAAGATGCCTGCCCTGAGTCTCCAGACAGAAAGCAGTCCTGGACTCGGCCCCATCCCTTCTGCAGAGCTCTCCAACCTTGAAAGGGATGGGCAGGAGGCCAGGAGTATCCCTCCAAAGGAGCTCCCTGATCTAGAAAATATAAAGCCTGGGGGAAAGTACCCCATCCCAACCAACTTCCAAACAAAAGATTCAGAAATGAATTACTGACAGGCCCAGTGGTACACACTTGTAATCCTATCAACTCGGGAGGCTGAGGCAGGAGGATCACAAGCTGTAGGCCAGCTTTAGCAACTTAGCAGGACCCTGTCTCCAAATGAAAAATAAAAAGGGCTGGAAATGTAGCTCAGTGGAAAGCACCCCTGTGAATTACTAAGGCAAGTCCACAGTGTCCAAGGTCTGGGGTCAGGAATTCTAGAGTAGTTTTGAGATTGTGACCCTTCCTGGGAGGAATCCCACAGGACCTTTTAATAAGTTCTAATAGTTCAGGTTCTCCCTTTCACATCTCAGAGAGTGAAAGGTGGAAAGAAAAAAGAGCAAGTCTAGAGTTGGCCTTTTGAGCCACTCAGACTTGTCGATTCAATCATATCACACTGATCTGCATGTTTATAGCACCCAGGTGCATTTCACCTGAGAAAAAACAAAAATACCCTTTTGCATGCATAGGTATATATGACCTGCTCTTTAGCCCTCTTAATCACAAGGGGGAAAAATACATTAATTTGCTCAGAACTATAACATATAAGCCCCTAAAGCACTCCATAGTGCAACATCTGGAATATATCAGATATTCAAAAAGCCAGCAGAAGGGAGATAGGCTAAGCTTTAAAACTTGTGCAAACACGGAAGTGGGCTAAGGCAGGGCAGATTACAAGCCCATCTTCAACTTTATTATGCTCCTGGATAATTAGTTTGCAGGGTGAGTAACATTCACTAATAGGACTAAGGTTGACAAAGCCATTAAAACATGTTGATTTAGAAAGACAAAGCGGGGAGAGGATGAAAGTCTTTGAGAAAAATCCAGATACCTCTCAACCTGTAGCTGTTTTTTCTTTTAGACTTAAAGGTGCATGTATGTAAGTGGTTTCTCCTTGCCTAAAATCACTCTTACCACCCTTTACTGTGACGTAATCAACTCGGATTACGTGGTATCCTTAGGACAGCTCAGCTCCTTGTCTTATACCATGTGACCTGCATGTCTCCAATCTCATGCAGCTTCCTGCACCTGGGAGTGCTGCAACCTTGATGAGCTGACATTGAAAGTTGAAAGCAAACCTCAGCAATTTAGCAAGGCCCTAAGCAAGTTAGCAAGACCCTGGCTCGAAATAAAATATAAAAAGGGTTGGGGATGTGGCTCAGTGATTAAGTACCCCTGAGTTCAATCCCTGGTACCACAAAAAAAGAATAGGAATCCTGATTCCTATTCCTGATTCCTATTCTAGAGCTGATTTTAAATTGTAGGTCTGTTTCATTAGAGCTGGGTTAATTTGTCTCTCTGAGCCTTAGTCTCCTCATTTCTTAAGTAGTAATAGTAATAACAGTACCTGTCTGAGTTGCTGGGGATGTAAATGTTCAATTATGTGAAATGCCCAGAAGCCAGGGACTCAACAGACCTCAGTAAATGTTTCCTCCTTATTGTGCATTTCTTAATGCAACAGTTATTCAAATTCTCAGTCACACTCTAGTTACAGGTTCCTAAGGATGGATGCTTATGATTCAACTTGTAAACAGCCAACAGCCTGTGACGTCTGAAGGCTTTGGGTACTGACCACGGATTCCCAACATGTCAGAACCTAAAGAAACCTGAGAAATGGTCTAGGTTGTGTGCTTTCCAAAAATTCCTTTTAGATACAGAACTTTCCTTCAAAAATTTTTTTTCTGTGAAATTCAGTTAAAAAAAAAAATATATATATATATACACACACATATATATGTGTATGCATGTGTGTATACATATAGCAGAGGTGCCCTAGTGGTTGTGGTAAAGGGGCCCACTCACTATTTACTCCCATCCATGCAGTGATGCCCTTGGAGCATCACATGCACAAGACTTCTTGGTCCCTAGTGGTCTAAAAAACCAGTAGTCTAATATACTTCTCTTTTGGAAATGGAGAAGCCAAATCCCAGAATAGGCAAGAGATTGCTAAAGTGTTATTCAAGGACGAATGATAGAATCAGCTCTAGAACCTAAGATGCATTGCAAGTGATATGATGGACAGCTCCCAATATCAAATAGAAGGCTAGAGAAGTTGGTCTGTGGTGCTCCCTTACCCTCGCAGTTAGTGCCCTTTCCTCATCGACTCACAGATACCTTGTACTCTCATTCTAACCTTGCCTGATGAATATTTCCTCTCCTCCACTAACATAGCACTCCACTCTAGTCTGCCTTCTCTAAAGTCTCCATCCTCCAAATGTGTTCTGTCCCTTCCCTCTCAATTTATGTGCCCTCCCTCTTGTTCCTCCAGACACAGCTCAGTACAGACCAATGTGCTGTCAAATCAATCCATAAACATGTATTTTGGGATGATTATGTGCTATCTGAATAACCTCCATAAATGCATGTTAACAAGCACCTTCTAGAAACTTTTTTAATAGTTCTATGATTCAAGTTGATCACTAGGAATTTCTAGAAATGTGTTCTCCCAAACTGCACCATACCCTACCTTGGCAGTACCAGAATCATTCTACCAGCAACATCATGGCTCGGGCCACCTCTTTGACCCCAGTCAAGTTCCTATTCACCTCCAAACCCAGCCTATCCACTGTTATGTTTGGTCATTATAAGGGGAGAGGACTTTGGCAAATTAGAGGAAAAAGAATATGAGAGGGAAGGTAGGAGCAGAATGAAATATACTGCTATGGTTTGAATGTCTCCCAGAATTCATGTGTTGAAATTCCATCACCAATGTGATGGTATGATGAGGTGATTAAGTCACGGGAGCAGAGTCCTCATGGATGAGACTAGGGCCCTTATAAAAAGGGCTTGAGGGAGGGGGTTCCTTCTGCTCTTCCACCATGTAAGGGCCCTGTGTTCATCCCTCCATAGGACACAGCAATGAGAATCCATCCTGCAAGCAGAGAGCAGCCCTCACCACACTCCACACTGAATGCCAATTAATTCCCTGTCTGTTGATTTCTCAGCCTCTGGAAGTGTGAGAAAATAAATTTCTGTTGTTCACGAAGTACCCAGTCTGTGATAACTTGTTATCGCACCACAGACTAACACAGATACCCAAAGGAAACCGATGCCGCAACTCCACCAAACTTTCCACAAATACACTCTATCCACTGTCCTCAAGCACCTGATAGACAACTCTACCTGAGCAGTGCCAAAATCATGAGTGCTTTGACTGGCAGAGTGCCAGTCAAAGAAATAACTGGCAGTCAGAAGACCCAGTTCCTAGTCTCAACTCTGCCATTAGCTAGCTGGATCACTTGGAAAATTCTCATTTACCTCTTTAATCCCAGGTCTCCTTGACTGTAAAATGGAGAAAGGGATTGTAACAGCTCTAAATACCCTTTAGATAGAATTTTGTATGATTCAGTCACTTTTCAAGGTGGTTTATCTTAAGGGAAAGATTATAGCAACAACTGGTCTCCAAAAGCAGGTGCTGCTCCTCCACTGAGAAGCATCGGTTCAGCCAGGGACTGCCCTCTCAGTCCCTCTTACACAGAGGTGGGCCAGGTGACCACAGAATGTGAGTGGTAGTGATGTACGTCGCTGCCAGGCAAAGCGATTAGGATGCAGATACTTTTTTCCACACTCTCTCCCCTCCTCTCTGGCTAGGTGCAATGGGTTCTGAGGGCCTCTGAGAGGCAGAGCCACAAAATAGAAAGATCCAGAAAATAAGAACTGCCACATGGAAGAAACACTACTGAGGAAGCACACTCAAGCTGGACTGCCACGTGAATGAGAAATCAATTCTTGGGTGAAGTCACTGGAATCTGGTGGTTTATTTGTTACATGCAGCTATCCCTACACTACATGCTACATGAAGAAGAGTTCTGTGAAATTTAGAGTTTCAGCACAACTTGAAAAATAGATACATGAGCATTATGCAAAGAGCTGAAGAGGCTGAACAATGGCAAAAATACAGTCCCTCCCCAGGTTCAAACCTACCAGAGCATAAAGGCATATATCCAGCTTACTATGTTATGAGGCAATCTCCATAGGAAAAGAAAAGATGTGTAGAGAGGGGAGAGAAGGAGAATGAATAAAGTCCACCCAACTTACCTCACTAAAGACAGATCTGGAAAACATCCAAGTGAACCCTAATTATTCCTCAGATTGAGTTGAAATTATTTGTTCCACTTTAGTCACATCTCGTGGTCCTCAGGATGACCCATACCACCCTCTGGTCAACACGCCTGGTTTGAGGGTAACAGCTATTCCCTCTGAACACACCATAGCTCCCAGCATGCCCCACGTCAAGAATGTGCTTTGCCCAGCACTGTAGGTCAACCTTTCCTGACTCTAATTCTCACAGATAAAGGAACAAGATATATCAGGCCCACTGACCACCCAAAGGGGACTGTGAGAAAATACAATTATCATGGGAAAACATTCTAAAACTACTTATCCTGAGGTATTTCAAATGTGCTACACAACTGAAAGAACACTTGGATACCAGGCAATCACTAGCCACTGAAAGTTCCTCTCAACTCCACGAGGTTTGAGACTATTGCCATTTATTATTTGGGGACTTGTCAAAGTATTATTTTCATAACACTAATAAATACTGCAAATGTCAAAATAAAAAATACTCTAAGTTCTGGAACTTGTCTTATCTAAATCTATATGATCTGGAAATATTTAGCAAGGGAACTCTGTAATACAAAACAGATACAGAAAGGGTCCTGAGGAAAGCCCTGGGGAAATACTGAACTATTAATTACACGTTAAACGGAAAGTCTCTTTAACAGCAATCGCCTACGCTGCAGAGAACAAAGCCAAATGTATTCCAGGGAAACAAGTAGAAAAGTCCAAGCTCCTTGGCTCCTTTGAGTAAAGGCCCTTTAAAGATGAAACAAAATTCCAATGGGTATTTGAACTTTGTTTGGATTATGGAGGAAAAGATTTTGGATTTTTCTCAGATTAAAAATAAAGAACTGTGATTTTTTTAAGAAAACTATAATCAAGAACCCAAACTTAAATGATGATTATTTGACAAAACCTCCAAATCAAAAATTTGCCAGGAAGACTCTTGCTTCCTACAAACCTGTCTAGAAGCCATCTTTCCACATGAAATCATGTCATCCCTCAAAACACTTCTGTTTTAAATCTAAAAAAGGAAAAGAAAAATAGCACAGCATGAACATTCAAAGGCAGCTCTCACCTATATGCACAGGGATAAATAGGTCATACTCTTTGAGAATATCAGCCATAATGCAGAGTTTGTAACTACGCAATGTGTTCACTGGATAATTTCTCAGAAGAGATGCTAAATAATTATTGAGCAGCAACATTGATTATGCAGATTGATTTGATCAAATTCAAAATGAAGATTGACTATGACCTGCATACAGAGGGCATGGTTTGACCCAGTTTGCAACTGAATCATAAAAAGATCTCAACCTCCTACATAAAATCTAGCAGCTTACCTGCACCACCCCAGCTCAGCTCTGCACTTTTCCAAAAGCCATAACCACCCACAATGACACATCCCTGGGCACCAGCGGAGGCCCCATAACAGCTAGCACACTACAGAGGGCCCATAAAGCCTGTTTTTAAGTTTGTTTATATTTTATTTATGTGCTAAATTTCCCCACAGACTCCTCTGTAAGGCCATTAAGTGCTCATTTCTGAAGCTGGTGCAATTCTTGTTTTTCCTTTGGCTCTTGCCATTCAAATCTGGGGCTCTGCCCATGAGTCCCAGTTAGCCAGCTGGCTCTTGGGTCCCAGCTTGGCAGAATCACTTACTCTTTTATTCCATGCTACCTGGCTTCTTCCTGCCACAAGGAGGTTTTCCCAGAGCGGATGGAAGGCATTTCACACAGGATGAGCGATTATTTGTGTTGTGTTTTGCCACCAAGTCTCTTTATTGCTCTCCCAGGCAGATCTGATAGAGTTCCTCTGAACAGCCCGGAAAGGATGTGAACCTGGGGAAGTTTCTAGTCAGTTATTTCACTGGCTGTGGTTGTGGCATTGATAAATTTTATTTTGTAGTCCTTTTTAAAAAAAAAAATCTACTCATTTCTCAAAATGGTATTTCTGCCAAATACGGTTATGTATTTTTTAACCCGCGGTTAAATACTAGTAATAAAACAAAAATTCCTTAGTGTGTGAAATGTTGTTGAAAATACTTTTCAGACTCTTCCAACTTGTTATGTGTAGGCAGTGAGCACTACTAAAATTCAAATGATTAATTGCTGTCATGTTAAAATTTGTTTAAAAAATTAATCTTAACTTGAATCATATTTAAAATTATAATGGTAGATTAATAGTTGAAGTTGTATGATTTTAGTCAGGCGTTGATGAGCTGGAAGACCTATTGCTTCCACCAAAACATAAACACACACACACCACTTTAAAAGTGAAAATGGCAAGTTCACAAAAGAGCAATTTACATGCTATATCCAGGCAAACTAGACATGGAGAAACTTATCATCCTGCATCTGGCCCTAGTGGCAGAGCCTCAGCCTACAGAGATGTCTCCTGGGCAACCATGAATTGAATGCCCTTAAATCAATCCCTGTGATTACCACAAAGAATAAGCTCTGAGTGATGAGTGCTTAGATGAATGGTCAGATCACATTGCTTATGTCAGCTCCTCAAACTGATGCCATCAGGATAATGAAGTATATATAGACCCAGCCTACATAAAGTAAAACTAAATTCTAATGTAAGGACTCACCTAGACTCGGCACAAATAAACAAGTAGCAGCACACAGTGGAGCACACCTATAATCCCAGAGATTCAGGAGGCTGAGGCAGGAAGCTCACAAGTTTGAAGTCAGCCTGGACATCTTGGTGAGACCCTAGTCTCAATAAAATTTTAAAGGGTTGGGGATGTGACTCAGTGATGGAGCATCTCCTGAGTTCAATGCTAAATAGTGCAAAAAGAAAAGAAAAGAAAAAGAAAGAGATATACAAATAAAACAGATAAAGAGTATGTATGTAAAATATTTCAAGCATAAAATGTATATAAGCACACATACTTGCATAATAAAGCAATAAAGAGTATATAAGTAAAATAATTCAAGCATAAAAATATATAAGTGCATATACTTACATATGTACATAAAGTAATAACTATAAAGTAAATAAAGTACATGAGTAAGGCATATAAGCCTAAGGTATAAGTATATAAAAAAGGATACAAATACATTGATTTCTTCAGTATTTAGGTGTTTTGTGAACATCTTCTACTCATTTGCTGGGATTACATTACTCATAGCTGGGATTACAGGCTCATGCCACCACAACCAGCCATTTATTTAATACAACTTTAATGCTACTAAGGAACTTGACATGAAATAAAATTTCACTTACAATGTGGTTTTGCACGTAACCCAACTTTTATATAGAGAAAAACACCAAAAAATGTGTAAAACACAAACATTCTTTAAAAAAAAAGTGGGGGAGAGCTATAACATATCTAATTTCTATAGTACATCTCAAGATAATCAGTAATTTTACAAAAGCTAATGGTGTTCTGCTATAATTCTCAGTTGAATTTCTAAGAAAAGAACATGGGAAATCCATTTCCCTACAGAGTATTCCTGATGTTCACAACTTCTGAGTTTCAAATCTAACTTGAAACTTCTGAGGTTCAAGTTTGTTTGCTCTCAGTGATACGTGGTTTCCTGTTTGTAAGAAGAAGAAAAAAGAAAAGAAAGTCCTTAAAAAGCTTATTAAAAAAAAACTCAAAAGGCTTCTTGGATCTTGATTCCTTCTTGCAAAACAACATTTTGATGAGTTAAGTATAGATAAATCTGAAACATATGATTAAATTTCCATTAAAAAGCACATGGGTTTAAAAATTATGAGGAAAAAAATTCTGGGCAAAAAGTAAATAAAAATAAAAAACCAGCTTTATGTTTTGCTGACCCCATAGCCCTTGAAAAGTGGTTGGGTGCATCCAAAGCATCACCAAGTCTGCTATCAGTACAGAATATACTTTTCCAAGTCTCTAATGTAATGCTCTTCATTTTAGTGTACCATTCATCACCCCCCAGCTTTGCCACAGAGGCAAGTGCCAATATGACCTTCATCCGGCCATCTGGTATGCTCCCCTCAGCCTGCACCCTGCAGTCTAGGCCCCCACTTCCCCTGAAGGAGTGAGTCCAGGCCAGGATGTGCTAATGCCAGAGCTATCCTAGGAGGTTTGGCCACTCCCAACTGTTCCAAAAAAAAATGAAAAAACAGAGAAGTGCACCTGGGGGAACTAGGGAGAGTGTCCCAGCCCTTCACACCTAAGTCTCTTGGAAGATCCCTCCCCACCATGAGGAAAAGAACTGGTTTTTCCATGCACTGGTCAAAGTGACAATTTTTGTCATTTGTCCCTCTTTACTATACTCTAACCTAAACTCTCCTTTTGGTTGCTTCAGCAAATACTGGCAATGAATCAAAGAAGTACTGTAAGACCACAGATCTCGTTTTCAAACTAAACATGGAAAGGAAGGAGGGAGGGCAAGAGGGAAGGATCTGAGCATGCTCATTCTCCTCAGGGACATGTTCCTTATGACACCCCACACTGCCTGTACTGTGAAAAGAGTCCTCGATGGAATTTCCAAAAGTGAATTTTAGTGTCTCCAGGTGCTCTGTAAAATCCTAGACATGTACAGCCAACAGGGGCATTACAGGACTGTCATCTCTAATCTGCCCTGCATTACAGATGAGGAAAATGAGACCCAGAGAAGCTGAAACTCAGACATTTCACCACTGGTTGGTAACGGGTCCACTAAGCTTGAGCCCACAGTCATCTTCACCGTGCCAGGCTTGCTGTTTCCCTCTAGCCCCTGGTCCTTGGTGGCTAATCTGTTTAAGAGTGACAAGGTAGGAATCTGTGGCTAGATGGGAGAATCATTTGAGCTAAAAATGATGATCTGCAGCAAAGAGATGAGCAAAAGTCTAGAGAACTTACAGAAGATGACTATGTATATGGATATTCTCTTTGTCCTGGGAAGACATGGCAACTTTCTTTCAAATTCAGGGTTAAGGATATAGCTCACCGCTAGAGTGCCTGCCTAGTTAGTATACATGAGACTCACAAAAATAAAATAAAATAAATCCAATGTCATAGAGATTAGTATTCAACAATGGATGGATGGCATCCTGGGCCATGAATCATGCTGGGCACCACTGACGAATGAAACCAGCAACAGGAAAAGCACATTTAAGTTACTCAAAATAATAATAAAGTATATATGTGTGTGTGTATTTTCACACGCTCGTTGAAAGAACAGAGGAAGTAACAAGAAGCTACCTCTTCTTTCCTGCTCTGAAAGGCTCTTTACAGCGCCCTCTGGAGTCAATAATAGAGAATGAAGCTGAAGATGCTTAAGTGGCAAAGGCTCCAACAGCCTCAAGACCATTCCAAGGTCTCTGTGATTGTAGGCTTGGAAGTCAGCACCCTTGAAAACAGCACTTACCTTTACAGGGAATGTTTTACAAAGTTATTTCTAAGTTTAATTAAAATAGGTCACTTTTTTTCAAAGGCTCTAGAAAAATCCAAAGATCAAAAATTCCTCCTTCTCCCTGATCTAATGCTTAGCATGCCACTCTTGGAGCATGTTCCCATTATCTATGGCTTCATAGCACACCATCCCGATTATTAGTGGCTTAAAAAACAATAATCATTTTTTCTCTTTCACAGCTCTGGCCCAACCAGGCAGGTCTCATCTACACGACGTATCCAAGGCCCGTGTGTGGTTGAGGTCACCTTTTGACCAGAAAGCCCATACTCACATGACCTCTCAATGTGGCTGGAGCTTCTTGGCTCCGTGTTCTGAGAAATGGCATCTCAAGAGTAAACATCCCAAGGAGGGGGGGTAGGGAAGCTCCAGTTCTGTGAATGGTTGGCTGGATCAATCAAAAAGTTACTTCCACTGTGCTGTCCATCATGCAGCCACTGACCCAACCCAGATCCTCTCAGTGGGGGAAATGACAAAGGATGTATGGCCATTGTTAGTCCCCCTCAGAGCATCCTTCCTGTGGTGCACTAATATGATCACACTGTTCAAAACCATCATTGCAGTTCAATGTAAACATGCTTGGATACTTTCCTGTGGAGTAGTTCTATAGGAAGAAGAGTATATAAAGCATTAAAACCATGGCCCCTGTTGTGTACCCCCTTCTGCATCCTCGCCCTTTGCCAGGTAATTTGGCAATGCTCTCCCCTGCGATTCTGGGTTCATCTGTGTGATTTACCTCAGCCAATGAGATGTTAGCAAATGTGATGCAAGAAATTTTGAAAAACATTTCACAATCAAGCTTGTCCTCCCTCTTGCTAACACCATAAAAACCATTAAAAAAATGCCTGGCTCACCTGATAGGAGGCAGAAGACACCTGGCACAAGACAAGTCACCCAGCTGAGGCCACCTCAGATCACTAACCAGCCAACTGCCTCCCAACATGTGAGAAAGTTGAGCCCAAGTCAGCCCACCAGCCAATCCCCAGATAACTCCAGAATGAGAACAAACACTAAATATACCACAAAGGTTATATAGTCGTTTGTTACTCAGCATTATGGTGGTAATAGGTAACCAATAGAAAAAGAACGCTGGGACTGGCGATGTCCAAGAATGGTCAAGGTTGTTCTCAAAAGAGAAAGGAGACAGAAATCAAACTTGACAAGCTTTCAGTGTCTGCCCAAGGCCAACATTGACTGTTGTTGTGCACAATTATTAAATATTCAATAGATTGAACTGTAGGTATTTCACAGAAGTGATTCATTTGCAGCAGGGAATCATCTGGCACCAAGAGACTGGGGCTTATGAACAGCTTGCAATGACAACAGAGAAGTGCAAAGAAAGAGCCCCATTTGGTTTTGCTGGACTCAGTCACATCCACGGGCACTTGGGGCTGGATGCAGCTCAGCAGAGCCCAGAACAGAATGACAAATGGGGCCACTGAGTGCTTGTACATGGTGGGGAGGGGTGGCCTTTGGCTACGGTTCATTAAGGAGATTGAGGTTTCTCCTTGAAAACCTGGGCAGCAGCTTTAAGAGTCTTTGCAAGGATTGAGTCCTGAGTTGAACAGGCATATGTAAAGGTTTCTTTTGTCTCAGTGTGGGTGTTTTGCAAGGTTTTAGCCATTGAGCTTATTTATTTTCTTTGCCATAAATTATAAGCATAATGTGTGTGCGTATAATATATGTGTATAAGTATATAACTATATACACATCTGTGTCTGAATATATATCTATCTCAATCCATATGAGTATACTAGGGTAAGTCCTATAGGAGCTATAATAAATAATGGGAAATGCATGGAGCCCTTAAAAAATGGTAATAATCCATGATTCACATTGTCTGTGACAGCCACACAGAAATTATAGCCTCCTTGCAGGTGCAGCTTTACAGATATTTGCTATCTTTTTTTTTCCAGCAAACAGCCTCTGTTATCATGATGACTGTAAATTGTCTTATTATGTAACACACTGCTCTGAGCTTATGCAATTCAGTTTAACAAGCGGTTCTCAGCTGTGAATAGTTTTTTTCCATTGCAAGATATAACCCCAAAATGTGCAACACCATAATGTGTAAGCAAAACTACATCTAACCATAAATTTTGGAACAAGAAAATAAACTGAATTCTCATGGTCACATTAAGTTATTGCCTTTTAGCTCTCTCTCTTTCATTTAAAATCTTTAATTGAATAATATATGTACATGGTCACACAAATGAACAAGTTGTTAGGCATCCAATAACAGAAGAGATTCTCATTCAGTTTCTTAGGCATGACAGATGTGTTTTATTTGATGTGTGGGGCTCAAGATCATATAAACGAACACAAAAATAAATGTAAAGGAGCTAAGGTCATAAATTATTAACAGAACATATACTTAGATGTTTATATATTTTTCAAATACCTAATTAACACTTCTTTTAGAATGCCTGAGTAAGACAGATATGTGGTGCATGCCTATAATCCCAGTGGCTCAGGAAGCTGAGGCAGGAGCATTGCAAGTTCAGAGCTAACCTCAGTGAGGTTCAAAGCTAACTTAGTGAGGCCCTAAGCAACTTAGAAAGACTCTGTCTCAAAATAAAAAAATATATATATATATTTTAAAAGGGCTGGGGATATGGCTAAGTGGTTAAGCACCCCTGGATTCAATTTCTGATACCAAAAAGAAAAAAGGTATGTATATACTCAACTCAGAGTATATACTGTGATGGTGGGATCCACACACTATGGATGAAGTAATTCTTTAACACTATCTAGATGACAGCAATAAAACATTTTAAAGGCAAGGAAAATACCTTTCAGAGTGGACCCCTCCACAAATAGACAATTAGTCAGGTATTCAATCTCCCTGAGCTTTGTACTTAAAGTGTACAAGGAGGGAAAATAATTGAGGGAAAAGAGAAGTGGGCCACTTCTGAAGATCTGGCCAGATTCACAGAGCTCTCGGTTTTCCCTGTGGAGAGCCATGCTCTCTAAGCAGGTAGGGAGTAAGTGTGAAAGCCTGCATCGGGGAGGATGGAAGAAATTGATCAAAGCAGATTGAGGACTCTCACAAGTCAGTTATCCATTTCTGATACTTTTTTTTCTGATACAAAATTCTTTGGGACAATACATTATACAAAAATACATAAGAATATTCAAAACCAGATGTTTTTCCAAACGAAAGTTTAGATGACTAAGTGACCATCCATGCATTTGTGACTAACACTTATTTTTTACTAGGAAGAACCAAAAAACTGTTTGTATCCCAAGAAGTATTTAATAGATTAGATTCTCCGCTCCATTGAAGGGACATTTGTTCCCATACTTAGTTCCAAGTTTAATTCTGAAATTTATCTTCTGTCCAGATGAAAGGAAAACTCTTCCCTCCTCCATGCCCTCCTCTATCCCTCCCTGCTGGTGCATTCTGGGTGGCAACTAGCTCCTTTTTATTTAGAAATCTCAGAACATTAGGGCCATGTCAAACAATAACAATAATAATCAGTTACTGAGCACTTAGAAGGTAATGGGCCCTGTCCTGAGTGGGTTACAGCATCATCTCACCCAAATCTTCCCAATACCACTCCAAGGTTTGAGCCAACTCCTGTATAATGGGTGGGAAACTGAGGCTTGTGAAGCCTTATAGTTCATGGAGGGCATTCTTTTGTCTTAGGGTGGAGATGCCCTGACCAGTCTCGACCAGCTGGGAAGTAGCATAGCTCAGATTAGAGTGCAGGTTTTCTAGCCACCAGCCAGATAACTCTCCTTTATTACAAGGCTATTCCTCGAATACTCTCCAAGGGTGGCAATGGGCCAGTGCCTGGGGAGGAAAAAAAAAATGCCATTAGCCAGGCTTCTCCAGGACTATCTTCTCATCTCCAAACTCTCCTCCTTTCCCCTCTCCTCTAGCCACCCCTATTCCACCAGCCAGCATCATGGAAATCTGCCAGAGCAACCTTCCACATTTCCATGTGAGCCAGACCCCACCCCACCGAAGGAGAATGGGGCTCTGTTTTCCTGTCTTACCTGATGAAGCCTCACATGTACTCAGTGTCATCTTGCTATTGGTAAAGTATTTCCAACTTTTACCAAGAACTTAGGGTTGGGTTTGGACAAACCTAAAAGACATTTTGCCCTGAGCTTTTTCCCATAATTTTAAACCTAAATGTATTTTATGAGAAATTTAATCCGTATGTTTCTGATTAATTTGTAAGAGCCATTTGATGTCCAAGGGCCTTTTAAGTTTTTATAAGCCTTTTAAAGACTTTCACTTAGAGATGTTTTGCCAAGAGAAAATGAACTTAGATCCCCTATAGTTGAAGTTCAGTCCCAATCTCAGCAATGATGCGACTCTGCTGAAACTATATTGCCTGCTGCTCCAAACTGATCATCCGCAGCTGTGCTGCATGTAACTAACTCATCACTTATTCCTTCGCTCAAGGCTCCCAGTGAGATGTTGCTTATCACATAAATGGGATGCTGGTTAAGTTTCACTGCCAAACACATATCTCATCATTTAGCCTATGTCTACACCCAGCTACCAGAGAGCTTCTTGCAGTCAAGTGTGATGGTTGATTCAGTAAAGCATTAAGATCAATCCCTACAGAAAGGCTAAAGAGTTTCTCGTTACCATGTAGGATTATTTCCATATTGACAATCTGGCTTCTACTTCCAGCTCTATAATATATTAACTATGTGGCCCTGAACAAGTCAGTTATCATCTTTGAGACCCCTTTTCCTTAACTATAAAATAGAAGTTATAATTTATGAACACTTTAAGGGTTATAGATATAATGTCTGTCAAATGCTTGAATATACTTGACAAGTGGTGCCTAAATTTTAGTCTGTGGATAGACAGGACAAGAAGGAGACAACAGATAAGAAGAAAGGGATAGAATTGGACATACATACAAATCATCTGTGAAGCCAGACACAGTGGCACACAGCTGTAATCCCAGCTACTCGGAGACTTAAACAGGAGGTTCATGAGTTCAAGACCAGCCTGAACAACATAGCAAGACCCCAGTCTCGAAAAAAAAAAAAAATCATCTGTGAAGCATGTGTATAATGCAAATTCCTGGACCTCAATTCCAAAATCTGCTTTAGTAGATCTGAGGTAAAGGCCAAGAATCTGCATTTTAACAAGTTTCTTGGGTAATACAGGTGGTCTGAGAACCACATTCTGAGAAACAATAATTTATGGTAATGTCTGTGAAGGAGAAAGAATAACATGTAATGGACTGTAATGAGATGATGATGATAATGAGGAGATGTTTCCAAACCAAAGAAAGATTATGAAACACTTCAGGGGGAAAAAAAATGTGCACTACAGCTTCTGGAAACCTGATTAATTACTTGGGTTTCTCAGAGGAGAAACATAAGCACACATATAAAAGCAAATCCATGGGTATATTCTAGTGAACAATCAAAATGGGCTCAATGCCTTGCAGACTCTTGGTGGGAAAGTAAATTGTTACAGTCATTATGGAAAACATATGAAGGTCCCTAAAGAAATTGAAAATAGAACAGTAATTCCTCTTCTCCTTTTACCCAAAGGAAATAAAATCACCACCTCATAATAATATCTGTGCCCCCCGATTTGTTGCAGCATTGTTCACCATAACCAAGATGCGGAAACAACCTAAGCATGTGTTAGCCAATGAATAGATGAAGCAATTGTGGTGGGGAGAGAGGGAGAGAGAGAGAGAGAGAGAGAGAGTGAGTGATGGAATATTAATCAGCCTTAGAAAGGAGATCTTGCTGTTTGCCATTTGTAGTAAAATGGTTATATCTGTTGAAATTAGGATAATGACATGGATCAACCTAAGTGAAATAAGCCAGATGCAGCAAGAAAAGCACTATACGATCATGTTTATGTGTGGAACCAAAGAGAGAGAGAGAGAAACCAATATATAAAAACTGAAACAGCCCTGCCTGTGGCAATTGGGCAGAGACTTTTTTTTCACCCTGCCTCCTTATTGATGTCCCATGTTCCTCTGGCTTTCCTCATGTCAGTCACTTAGACAACTTCTCCTCCTGACTCATTTCCAGCCCCCCACATCCCAGGCTCCCCTCAAAGAGGAACAGTCATCAGTGGCCCAGGGAGAATCAGGAATATTTAAGCAAAATTAAAAAAAAATAGTTCTGCCCTAATGTGAAACTGCTGGAACATTATATAAAATTCTGATAATCAGATACCAAATATCATACAATGGAACAAGGACATTTTGGGGAAGGGGTGATGGAAGGTGGTAAATGACAATTACTGTGCATGCAGAATTAACTGTTCATGAAGAAACAGTATAAACTCAGAGGCTGTTACCAAAACATATAAAATCATTAACTGTATGGATAAGAAGTGAAAAAGTCCTACTGAGTCCTTTGGTGGTTGAGTTTGGGGCTGAGCTTAAACTACTGAAAATATGTTCACCATGTTTAAAATGTAAGAATATAAGACCACCTTTTCAAACTTGAGAAATTTAAGTTTGGGAAAAATAAAAGGAAGTACTATTGTACAAAGCAAAGATTAGATTTGTGGAATTCATTACAAGAAAGAGTGTAAAAGGGGGAAATATAAATTATGTCCCAAAGGATTTGAAGAAATTTATGTATGACCAAGCCAGAAATAGCTACAAATAAAATCTAAGTTGTAACTAAGTTTTTAGATTTCCATCAAGCCTTGAGGTTCAAGCCTGCGTGAGAGTTGTCCAAGCAGGCTGGTGGTCCCTGTGGCAACCAGAAGATCCACTACATTTAGACAGATTGAGTAAGTAAATAAAAATATTAAAGATCATGGAGATTAGATTTCTCACTATTGGAGAAGAAAGGTACAAATATGAAAAGGGGGAACCAGCCACAGTAGTCTACATCTATAGTCCCAGCCACTCAAGAGGCCAGGGAAGAAGAATCACAAGCTGAACCCAGTCTCACCAACCTAGTGAGAGCCTGTCTCAACATAAAAAAATAAAAAGAGCTGGGGGTTTGGCTCAGTAATAGAGTGCCCCTGAATTCAATCCCCAGTACCAAAATAAATAAATAGATAGATAGATAAATAGGAGAAGCAATAATAAACCCTGTAGTATTTGACTGAAATTGAAGGAAGCAGTATAGATTTATTATTTTCACTCTATAGAGGTTGATCTAGAGATAAATACAAATGCAAATATGCTAACATTCATGTATACAGATATATATTGCCTAGTTCTGTCTTCTGAAAGTGCTCAGGAGCAGTTACATTTCAGTAACAATGAGCATGCCTAGGACTCAGGTATTTGGAAATCATTCCAAATGCCGGTCTCCACTAAAAGAAATCTGGGATCCTTAGAAGAATGGTTGATTCCAAGACTAGATCATGGAGAGAGCAAGAATAGCCTGGAACATGTAGGGCAGATAAGGAAATGCTCAAAGAATGACAGGGCTATGTCAAAAGGACACAGAAGCCAGGTTGAAAGGTTTCCCACTGACCAAGCCTTGGGCAATTTGAGCATCATAATAAATCATTATAGCAATGAATTATAACCCACTGAATAAAATAGGAATGTAGGAGTTCACACACACAAATAAATGACAAAACAAATGAGGAGGAAAGAAAGATCTTTCTTATAGCACAGCATCAACCAAATAAATAAAGAATGATAGAACTACAAAATCACCACTCAGCCACCATAATAATAACTGACAGGCAAGACATATCAATCATTTAGAAGACCAGTGGATAAAAATGGCATGAGGGGTAGATTTTGCAGAGTCCCAAGGTATCTGCCCACAAAATTCTTATTAGTTGAAAAAGGGGAGAAAACTTCACAGGGATGAAATCTAGCAAATGCCATCTTCACCAAGTCATCCACGTTAATGGCTTTGGTAACAGGGCAAATCACTGTCATGTGCCATGCTATAAAGTGTAATATGAAGAACAGACTCACTTCAGGAATATTCCAACCGACACCAAATACCTTTGGTCTAGCCATAAATAAACACTGGACAAAGCCAAATTGAATGATATTCTACAAAATGACTGGCCCATAATCTTTAAAAAATGTCAAGATCATGAAAATCATAGAAAGACTGAGGAACTGTTTCAAACTGAAGAAGACTAAACAGATGACAACTAAGAGCAACAAAATTTTGACCTGCATCCTTTAGCTATAAAGAACATCATTGAAACTATTGGCAAAACTTGAATGAGGTCTCTGGCTGAAGGATATACAAGAGTTCTTTGTACTTTTCTTGCAACTTTCCTATAAGTTTGAAATAGTCTTAAAATAAAAATTTTATTAAAAGCTTCTTAAATGCATTTTAGATATCTATAGACTCCAGAAAAATCAAAAGCAAAATCAAATATAAATGACAAACTGAGAGTTGGCGAAAAGAGGAGATTGGCAGTAGGAAAAACACAAAGTTTCCTGAGTATGTATTATTTAGGTCAACCTTTGCAAAGACATACTATGTAGAATGGACTATGATTCCACCTCAGCACGGCCTTTGTCCCAAACTTAAAGTGGACCATCTTTACTGAAATCACAGGACCCTAGAAGTATAAGTGACTCTATAATCAGAATCATCTTCAAAAGTCAAAAAAACAGCCATCAATTTTCTTGCTCATTATGAACAGTCATTGGACACAGCTCTGTGATGAATGCCTCAGGGCACAAATCTCATGAATAAAAATGGGAAGGGAAAGAAAGTGAAATCATACAGGCAACGTTTGTAAGAACCCAATGTAGAGGACCCAATTTCTGTATCTGTCCATATTTGCTTGGCCCACCCTTCTCCCTTGACAGCAGCCACCACGGCCTCATCTCATAGCTCAAACCCACAGTCTATCTGAGCCTTCCCAGGAGTGAGGAAAACACTAACAAAGCCACTATGGTGTCCTCTGCAGAGACTGTGTGAGAGCTCCAACACCCGGCTCCATGCAAGGGTTCAAGGCCATGTTGCAGCACAGGAATTCTGTCAAACTCAGCAGCTACCCAGAGGTGCCGGGTAATACACCCACTAAGTGCAGTGGAATTAACACTCCATGGCTAAATTTTGCATGATGAAAAATGACTTAAATGACTCCAAAGTGTGGTGGCTTTGCCTGGCCTGTGTAGAAGACACAGCCCTTGCTTGATTTGAGGTGTTTTTTCGTATGAAAGAGTGGGCAGATGCATAACATACCATCTAGCATTTGCTTCCCCTCTTTATCTGTCTCACTTCCTTTTTTACCTTGTATTTGCTGCCTGAAGATTGCATTGCCAATAAATCCCTAAAATACAAACGTCAGCTCAGGCTACATTGTTCTAGAAAATGTGTGTTAGTACAATTTTCCTAAAACTAAATAGCTTTCACTAAAGGACTTCTATGAACCTTTAACATAAGGGGGTGCATTTTGACTCCCCACACCAGAGTAATGTGTGCTTCAACTCAATGATTTTTTTTTTTAATATTTTTTTTAGTTGTAGATGGACACAATGTCTTTATTTTATTGCTCTGTATGTGGTGCTGAGGATCGAACCCAGGGCCTCACGCATGCAAGGCAAGCGCTCTACTGCTGAGCTACAATCCCAGCCCTCAATGATGTTTTAACACAGAACACTTTCTTTTGAGAACATCTTACAAAAACAGTGTTCCATAGAGCAAAAACGTGGGGAAAACTAGTATTATTAAAACAACTCTGCTATATTTAAATGTTCCACAAATTTAAAATTTTCTTCCCAAAAATAAAATTGATATGCAATAAAAATACATAAATAAGACCACTATTCTTAGACCTAGGTTGTAAAATTGACCCATAGAAGATTAGGGGATATAAAAAGTGCTTCATAAATTCTAATTACATAATATATTCATAATAGTTAATATATAAATCTCCACATGACAGACAAAATCTAAGCCACTACAAACCACCCAAAAGTAAACATTATCCCCACAATATTAATGAGGAAACTGAGGTATATGGAAGTTTATCACTTACCCAGGGTTCAGCCAGTTCAGAATTTGAACCCAGAGCCTTCATTCTTAACCACTGTGTATCATCTCTACATGATGATTAGTGTATATGGTGCATTTAACCCTACAAAGAACACAAGACATAACAGGGTTTTTTTAATAATTTCCAGCAAACTCAATATGATATAAATAAATGAGGCTGTTGGAGGACTCCTCAAGCTTTGAAAGAAAAGTCTTCTTTTGATGCCCCCAAATTATTACTACCCCTCCCTTTTTTTTTTTTAGTACCAGAAATTGAACCCAGAAGTGCTTAACCACTAAGCAACATCCCCAGCCCTATTTACTTGTCTGTTTTAGACAGAGTCTTGCTAAGTTGCTTAGGGCCTTACTAGGTTGCTGAGGCTGGCTTTGAACTTGCAATCCTCCTGCCTCAGCCTCTTGAACCACAGGGATTACAGGTGTGCACCAGTGCATTTGGCGCTACTCATATCTTTAACTGGTTCTGCCTTACAACAAACTGGAACCAAAAGGGATATCCATGGTTGAAAGGATTTACCCTACTGGCTGTGCCTCTCTAGGTCATTCCCTGCCATGTGGCTTCCTACAGCCTGAGACACTCTCCTACTCACCTGGGATCTACTCCTGAGCCCTAAATGCCTTCATGTGTTTATCATAAGGGTAGGTAAGGAAGGGGGTGATTAAGCAGTGAGGAAAAAGAGCAGAAATGGAGGAGGTACATTAAATCCATCAGTAAGCTGAACAAAAATCCTAAGCAGAGAAGACTTTTCAAAAGGTCAGAATGAGATGAGGAAAGTCTCCAAGCAGCTAGGTATGTGACATAAGGTGAGCCTGCTAGAAGGTAGGAGTACAAGACACAGGGTATGGGGCAGTCTCTGGAGAGTAGGGGCCTCTGCTGTTGTGTTAGTCTGCTGGAGCTGTCATGACAAAATACCACAAGCTGTGAAACTGAAACAATAGAAATTTGTTTCCCCACAGTTCTGGAGGTCAACAGTCCAAGATCAAGGTGTTCTAGATGGGACATCTCTCCTTGGCTAGCAGTTGACCCACGTCTAACAGTATTGTCATATGGTCTTTTCTCTAGGCATATGCATCCCTGGTGTCTCCATCTTCTCATAAAGACACAATCCTATTGGATTACGGTCCCACTTCCACGACTTCACTTAACCTTAATTACCTCCTCAGTGACTGTATCCGTGTGACCTGATACAGTCACACTGGGGATCGGGGCTTCAACATGAGAACTTTAGGGAGACACAATGCAGTCCCTAACAGTCTTTAAAAACAAAAAATGTTTGGCACCTATGAGAGTCAGAAGCACACAGTAGGGAGCAAACCACAGGACAGGCAAAGGGTCTCCACCCACCTATTTCTTCATACCAATGCAACCTCCAGTAAACTCACAGAGATAGGATCCAATCCTATCAGCTTCATCCCCCCTATGAAATAGATAAATCATACAACTGATATATGCAACTTCAGAAAATGAATATCCTATCCTAACTATAGTATCAGGGATAAAGAAAAATAGATTAATAATCTATTTCAATATGTAGATACTAGAGCAGGACAGAACTGTGATAGCAAACAGTGAGATGGTCTGATGCATGCATTCACTGATACTGAATGTTGCATTTGAGAAAAGATATATGAGCAGAGGTAAATGACAGAAGAAGGGTGCTAACCAGGTGCAGAGGTGCACACCTGTAATCCCAGGGGTTCACACCTGCAATCCCAGCAGCTGGAAAGTCTGAAGCAGGAGGATTGCAAGTTCAAAGACATCCTCAGCAACTTAGGGAGGGCCTATGTAATTTAGAAAGATCCTGTCTCAAAATAAAAAGGGAAAAGGGAGGATCATGAACTGAAATTATTTCTATGCATGTATGAGTCTGTTGGGATGAACCCATCTACTATGTATAACCATAAATCTCTAATAAAAAGGGGGGCCTGGGCATATGATTCAGTGGTTAAGCACCCCTGAGCTCAATCCCTGCTACCAAAAAAAAAATTGCTGGTACATACTAAAATATTATCATAATACACACAAACCTCTGGAAACTTCAGGTCTGGAGGCAGTAAAGAAAATGGAGGTTCCTGACTTCAAAAATCAGGACATTCAAGAGATGACTGGGAAATGAGGTGGTTTTTGAAGCATGGGGCAATTCTACATGTCACAAGACATCTTGCATTCCTGAGCTTCGCCCAATATGCTTCACAAGAGCTGAACCCACAGATTTCCTAAACGTCCCCAATGAGAACCATGGACCTGAAAGTCTGTTCCTTGAAACAGGCTGCCCTCTTGAAGCCTGGAATACAACCACTCAACCATTGTGGAAAATGGGCTCCCTAGAAAGATTTCTGACTTGTCATTTTTTGGAGAAAGGAACTAGGGGCTGTTATGGCTAAGTCTATACAACAATTACAAACCAAAGAGCTGGTAATGATACGTGAGCCACTGCATTGTCATTCATAAAAACTGAAACACTCATGGGAAATAGTTCCATTCTTTTACTACATTACAAAAGAAACTTTCAGCCAAAAAATTCATGGTTTGCATATTCTGTTTCAAATAAGTGGGTGATGGCAATTCTTATCTATCTTTAGATACCTTGCAACTTAGACATTTTATGCTAAGATTCTAGGAAGTTTAGAATATTAGAATTGGTTCTTTATTTTGTTCTTTTTAGATATACATCACAGTAGAGCATATTTTGACATATTATATATACATGGAGTATATTCATTCTAATTAGGATCCAATTTGTGTGGTTATACGTGAGGTGGAGTTTTACTGGTGGCATATTTATATATGAATATAGGAAAGTTATGTCCATAGAATTGATTCTCATGTGGGAAAAATCTTAGAATGGGAAAGGAAACAGGTATAGTTAGCTACTATTACACAGCATCTCTAAGCAGGTTGCTTTACACATATTATCTCATTTAATCCTTGCTGTAACTTGTAATACTATCATTAGCAGTTGAGGCTTAGCAAGGTTAAGTAACTTGTCCAAGTCAAACAGTCAGATTATATTAAAGCCGAGTTCCAGGCTTCCACCTAAATCAGACTCCAAAGTTTATATTAACACCATGTATCACATTGCCACCAAAACATTGAGAAGAGGGACTGACATTTTTTTTTTTTTTCATATCTATCTGGACTTGCACTTTCACAAACATTACAGTCCAGAGAGAGGTAGCTATTGTCACAACTCCATTACAGATGAGCAAATAAGACTAGAGAAGTGAGCATTTGATCGGGGTCGCATAGCAAGAGTGTGTTTAAGTTAAGATTTCAAAGCATACTGTATCATACATAAAGCTGGGGCTATGATGTCCCTAGCTTCATGTATGACCGCATGTATGTTGTGATTCTACATCACATACAACCATAGAAATGAAAAGTTGTGCTCCATCTGTGTACAATGAATCAAAATGCATTCTGCTGTCATGTATACCTAAGTAGAATAAATAAATAAAATTTTTAAAAAATAAAAGCATATTGTGTGCTTTTTAGTGTATCATTCTTTAATCCAGATTCTCTAGAGAAACAGAGGCAATAGAGAATTCATACTTAAAACAGAGAAGTTATCATAAGAACTGGTAGAGACTGAGAATTCCTATGATAGGCCATCTGAAAGCTAGAGAACCAGAACAGTCAATAGCATAATTCTGAGTCCAAAGACCTAAGAACCAGGAATTCCAGTATTCAAGGGTCAGAGAAGATGGATGCCCCGCTCCAGAAGAGAAAGCAAATTTTGCCCCTCTCCACCTTCTTGTCCTGTTCAGGGTCTCAGTGGATTGGATGATGCCCACCCACGTTGGTAAGGATGGATCTTCTTAACTCAGTCTACAGTTTCAAACGCCAGTCTCTTCTAGAAACACCTTCACAGATACTCCCAGAAATAATGTTGTACCAGCTATCCTAGTCTCCCTTAACCCAATCAAGTTGACATAAAATTAACCATCACCACTGCACAGTGTCACTCCACAGGGAACAGCTAGCCAGAGGAAGTTCCCAGGCCCTTGCCTGAACCTACACATTTAAAACAAAGAGCTATAGTTGTTGCTTAGAAAATCTGTTCAATCATCTAAGATGACAAGCCATTTTATTATTCTCAAATAAAAAAGATCTCTGTCTGCACAGGCTTTTTGGCTCCGTGGTCCACAGACAGTTGTTTGGCTCTCCTTTGAGTAATATCCTGATATTAAATGGTAAAGAATGGGGTAAGATTTTCAAACAGTGCATGGAAGGTTTGAGTCATATTGTTCCCTTTGTTGGGATCTGGAAGATCTTGATTTTCCTGCAGTTTCTTGAGTCTTTTTGCAGTTCGGACAGTCTGATTTTTTGGTGAGCTTCCAATTATGAAGTCATTTTGTGTTTATCACACCCCTATGGCCCAGTCTCTGCACAGGCCCTAAGGCTGATAAAAATGATAGGTCCCTTGTTGCATACTTTCCTATCCAAAAGCACATCAGGGAGACAAGACATGAAAGTTAAAAAGAATAGAACTCTTCTACACTTCTGGGAAGAAGGTATGTGGGTACCTTGAAAAATGTTTGTTTAATAATGCCTACTACAGCCAAACACATGTATGCCTGTGGTCCAGTATTTTCACTTCTGGTATATGTCCAGCAAAGATGAGTGGTTTTGAACATGAAAGAACTTGTATAAGAATGTCACTAGAAACTTTATTGTAGTAGCAATACTGGGGCCAACCAAAATAGTCATCAACAGAATATTACACAGCAATGAAAAAGAAAACATTGCTAATAATCGCATCAAAATGGGTTAGTGGCAAGATATAATGTATTCCCCTATCATGTTACTCACCCACTCAAGATCTGCAGAAGTTCAGCTTTCTTAGAAGATACAAATATATATTCACCATCCCATTCCCAACTACTAAACTTCCTCTCTCACTCTACTCCATGGAGGCCCCTCCCTTCCAACCAGGGAAATACCTCTCAAACCACTCTTGCTCATTTTCATTCTTCAGATTCAAGCAGACCTGAATTTTATTATCCAATTTGATGTTTATTCTCTGTGTGATCACATTCTTAGGCTCCTCTTCTAAAATAATGAGATAAAACTTCCCACCATGTTGTCAATTAATATAGAAGATTAATTCTTTAAAGAAACATGGTAACACCCTAAGTGTCTGGCACATATGATCACCCAACAGTGATCAGCTTTCTTACCTATTTGGCTTTTTTCTTCATGTCTCTTTTCAGCCATATTCCAGCTTGAAATTACCACCTCCTTCCCAGTGCACCATAAATTCTCCTCTAAGAACCATGCCCTGGCAAAACCTACCCTGTCCCCATTTTGATTTCCACATAATTTGTACCATGTGTCGTCTGAACCAAATACAAATGTGTTCCCTTTATCTCCAAACACTTTCTTTATCATACTGTTCACTGAACCCTCATCCCAGAACCCAGGAGCCTGTACCCAGTGAATTCTCAATAACTGCTGGGGCTATTTTAATTGGGAGGTATGGGAAGAACTTGTGAAAATGCTACAGGATGGTAACAACTACCTGTCAGACTGACTTAAAAAGAAGGATTTAGACATTTTAATAAATGATCTACACTTTGGTAACTATTAGTCATGCTTGCCCAACCAACTCAGGAGTAAAGAAAATATTCCTTTTGCTAAATTACAAGAGCAAAGAGCTATTATGCTAATTATCCCATAACAAATGCCAGAAATAAGTGGCTATCTTGACTTAACTTTATAGACACTTTCCAAAGTATATATTCCAGCTTTGCAAAAAAGAAAAAAGAAAAAGAAAAGAAAGAAAAAAAGGTATTAATATTGCTCAGATTTTACTAATCCATGAACCCCTGGGAAGAAATCCCTAGATTTATCCTATAATGGCAACTGGCCACTTTTTCTGTGGACATAAAAGAAATTCAATTTCTCTGGACACTTTTTTTCCTCTGCTACCAGTGAGCTCCAGGGACTGGTAAACTCCTAAAGGAAAACCATAAAAAAAAACCATAATCCAGAGAAAACAAAATCCAGCTAGTTAAACTATCACCAATAAGAAGCATAAACAGGAACCATTTTCAATTGCTTGGAATCAAAAGCTCAATTTTAAAAAGCTTCAAAACAAGAGTTTACTGTTTCCCGGACATCTGCAGTTGAAAAAACACAAAAACGGTTCTGGAAAGTGCTGTGGTTTACTTCATACCGAGTGGTTTCCAGGTGCAGAGGGGAACACTAGGGCAGAATACAAAATGAAATGATTATGAACCAAAAAGTCTTTCGGAGCCATATTTACAAGCAAGCACCTTTCTCCAGGCTGTTTGGTGATCCTTCACATGAAAGTGTAGCTGCTTATTTCAGAGCAGACTTACTCTGGGGACAGTTTTACAGATTTCCCTCTGACAAGTTCCATGCTTGTAACCTTCTAGCTCAGAGGTCCTTGGGAGAAGGATCGGGGTTAAAGTAATTTGTCATCGTCCCCATCTGGAGTGACAGGCAGATGAAGAGCCTTTAAGATAGTGAGTGCCATAGTCTCAGAGACAGAACTGCCAACCAGCTGTGTATGCACCTCAGACTGTGGAATAAGCAATAAAAAGAAAAGAGCAAGAAGAGAATTGCCAACTTCTTGCAACACAGAGCCAGAACTGCAAGAGCCAAACTGGTCATTTTTCCACCCAGCCAGCCCCAAGGTTGGCATCGGACATCGGTGTGGAGAATGACATCAGAGAATCTCGTCACCTGCCTGCCTGACAGGGCTGCTCAAGAAATGTCATGGAACCTAGCAAAGATGCAAGAGAAGAGGTGGGAGGGGGACTGATGTCAATCAGAGGGTAAACACTTTGTGTGAAACAGACTGCTATTTAAACTAGCTGAATAGACTTAAGTTTCCATGGATCCACCAGAGTTTCTAATTTGCAAGCAAAAGAAACCGACTCTGGCTGGTGTTATGGACTGAAAGCTTGTATCCCAAAATCAATCAATCAATAAATAAATTCATGTTTTGAGACCCTAAACTCCAGTGCAGCTATTATTTGTTGTAAGCAAATAATTACAGTTAGATGTGGTCCTGGGGTGGGGGACACTTTGATCTAATAGGAGTGGTGTCCTTATAAGAAGAAAGACCAGAGAGTTCACCCTCTAACCTACCCTTTCTTCTCCGACACCAAGTTTTCCTTTGGTTACATGAGGCCCAAGTGGCCACCCGCAAGTTAGGAAGAGAACTGCACCAGAAACCAATCCCCGCTGGAATCTTAATCTTTGACTTTCCAGCCTCCAGATTTCTGTCATTTAAGCCATACAGTTTATTATGGCAGCCTGTGCAGACTAATACAGCCGGTCAACCCCAGCCAGGTGGATGAGGCCTTGCCTCAAAAGTAAATCAGTATGATTCTAAGAAAAGCAAATAGATGCTGGCTACTGCACACATTTTAAATGTCCGCTACACTAAATATCATTACAAATCTCTGATTGGCTCCTCATTCTTCTGGCATGCACATCTCATGTTCATGGGGGTGGATTTCTGTGGCTACCGTTTCAGGAAAAAAGAATTCCAGAGAAGCACCTGCCTACAGGTAGAACTACAGGGTCATATTTTTCCTCTGAGCTACATGGCAATACAGTGCCTGTGTCTGTAGCTAACTTCTGACCTCAGAAATACATGTTACTTGGAGGTCCTTGATTAAACATAAAGCTAAAAAGAAATGTAATTAACTACTATATACTGTCATTCACTCAGGGGTCTATCGTATCTAAATGCCTTCAGATTACATGTGTTAAACTACTGCTGTGTATCATGGTTTTTTGCTTTATTTTTAATGATTACTAAGATTTCTATGACATTTTATTTATTCAGATTTTTCCTTTGTACGTTTTTTATTGGTGCATTAGAGTACATAATGATGGGATCTGTTGTTACATATTTGTTCATGCACACAATATAACAATATAATTTGGGCAATATCACTCTCCAGCACTTCCCCCCCTCTCCTTCTCTCAACCTCCCCCCACCCCGTGATCATGTTTTGGGCAAAGAATTTTATTCATGCTAGCTTATTTATTCTTCAAAACAGTTCATGCAGTCAAAAGGTCAAGAGTGAGGGAGAGAGAAGGTATAGTGGTAGAAGTTTAGTTCCTATCCTCTATGATCTTGGAAAATAACAAAAACTACAAACTACATAATACAAAACAACCAGAGAGTAAATAAGCAACGTGTGAAACATAAGAAATTAAGCAGTGCATGGTGGCCCAAGCCTATAGTCCCAGTACTTGGAGGCTGATGCAGAAGGACTGCTCGAGTCTAGGAGTTCAAGGCCAGACTGGGGCTGCAGCACTTGCTTAGGATATGCAAGGCCCTGGATTCCATCTCCAATAGTGCAAAAGTAGGAAATTACAATAAACTAATCACATCAGTGCCAATGTAGGTGGAAAATCCCTAGATTAAGGTCTTGAATCTGGCAAGTGATGATTCTTCTGGGCCTTAATTTCCTCTCCTGTTCAGCCATGCCTGGATTAAATGACGTAGAAGGGGACTTGAGGCTCAGAGAGGAGGTCATTCAATGCCTTCTGATGAGTTCAGTAAACAGAGGGTGTGGAACCAGGCAGGAAAGTTTTCTTGGAAAGGGGGGAATTTTCAACTTGTCCTCCTCAGACTCTCCACAAATTTCATTACACAAGTTCAATAAAGTCCCTATGCCCACCTGGAAACCAAATCCAATTAACCTAGTTCAGTTCGGGCCTTACCTCATTTGACTCCTCTCTTGCCTTTGCACCGCTGATAGTTCTGCCTTTTCTCAAACTTCCTCCTCTTTAATGTTCCAGAGACTCTCCTCCCTGGTTTCCTCTAGCCTTCTGGCTACTCCTGTTCTGGTTCCTCCTCCTGCACCCACACCTAACGCTGATGCTCCCGGAGGTCTCTCCTTGGCTTCTCTCTTATTCCATGTGTTCAATCTGATGATTTCGTTCATACCTGTGTCTTTAAACACCAACGGCACGTCCTTCAGCTTTATCCCTATTGAAGGAGGCTCCAGGTCCTTACATCAGCCACCTGCTAACCAATATGTTCCTAATTACTGCAACTGCAACAGGTTCAAAACTGAGCTCGTTGGATCCCCATCTACAACCTTGCCCTTCCTATACTTGAGTGGAGGAAGCCATAGTCTACTTAGGCACCTGGAAGTCATCAGAGCCTCTCTCCCTCACATAATTGGTCTTTAAGTTCTGTCATTCCACCTTCAACATATCTCACAAGCCTAGTCCCTCTTTTCCATGCCCACTGTAATATCTCAGCATTAAGCTCAGCCTCTCTTCTGATCACTTTACCTCCCTATTCCAAACACACTTGAGTAATATTTCTAACATAACACTTCATCATGACCCCCCTCACACCAGCTCAATATCTTTCATACGTTGTCAAATACAGATGATGTTATGGTTTAGATATGGTGTCCCCCAAAAGCTCTGTGTAAGACAATGCAAGAAGGTTTGGAAGAGAAATGGTGGGTTATAGCCTTAGTCCAATAAGTAAATTAATCCCTGACAGGATTAACTGAAGTGGTAGGGTGTGGCTGGAGGAGATAGGAATTGAGGCATGGCTTTGGGGTGTATATTTGTATCTAGTGAGTGGAGTCTCTCTCTGCTTCCCTCTGCCACCCTCTCCTGCCATGGTATTCAGCCTCACCTTAAGCCCTAAGGAATGGAGCCGGCCTTCTACGGACCAAGACCTCTGAAACTGTGAGCCCTCAAATAAACTTTTCCTCTTCTATAGTTGTTCTGGTCAGATCCTTTAGTCACAGCAGTGAAAAAACTAAAACAGATGGGATAAAATCCAACTCCTTTGCTTGGCAAACTCCATGCATAGCCTGCATGGCTTACTAGATCATTGCTTCTGCCCCAGAATAGCTTACACCACACTGAACTGTATTATAACTGCTTTACTGTGCCCATTTCATCTGAGCAAATATGCAGATGCTCCTCAACTTACAGTGGGGTTACATCCTGATAAACCCATCATAAGCTGAAAATGCACTTAACATCCTGATAATTCCATCATGAATTTAATAAATTCATGCTAAAATTAGAGAATGAAGGAGAAAAGCTATACTTACATAGTCTCATAGTATCTCCCACAAGATACTTAGGTACAAAGAGGAAAGTAAAAACATTACAGCAAGTACTGGCAGGCTCTGCCTTTACCAAGTGAGCAAGTTAACATCAGCAATAAGACAAACTGACATCAAGTACCTCCCAATCTAGTGCACTGAAAAGGCCACAGCATCATGTCTGTGATTTTCTTGCAAAAAAAATGCACAAATTTAATTGAAATATGAGGAAAGATCAGACAAACCAAAATCTAGAGACAATCTACAGAATAACTGGCCAATTCTCTTCAATAATGTGAAGGTCATAGAAGACAAAGACCAAGGAGCTGTTCCCGATTAAGGAAACTAAGGAGTCACAACTGCTGTGGCCTGGATATTGTTTGTCTCCCAAAGGTATAATACTGGAGGCTTGGTCCCCAGTTGGCAGTGCAGAACCTTTAAGAATTGGGGACTAGGGAGAGATAATTAGATAATATGGACATCACCCTCATGAAGGGATTAATGCTGGTCTCCAAGGAGTGCATTAGCTCCTATGAGAGCAGGTTGTAACAAAAGAGTAAGTCTTGCCCCTCCCCAGTCTCTTGCTTCCTATCTCACCATGTCATCTCTTTCTCTTCCCATATGCACTTAGGCCATGATGCCATCCACCATATTGTGATATGGCCAGAAGACCCTCACCAGAGGCTAAACAGACGGAGCCACCCAATCTTTGGCTTTCAGCCTCCAAAACTGTAAACTAAATCAATCCCTTTCCTTACAATGTACTTAGTGTCAGGTATTGTGTTATAGTAACACAAAATGAGTTAAATGACAATTAAATGCAATGTGTGCTCCCAAATTGTATATTGAATCAGAAAAAGAATGTTAGTGGTCCAGTTTGTAAAATTTGAATGAGGCATATAGATTAAATAATACCATATTGTTGGGCTGGGGCTATAGCTCAGTGGTAAAGCACTTGTGAGGCACTGGGTTTAATCCTCAGAACAACATATAAATAATAAATGAATAAAGATTCATCAACAACTTAAAAAATATTTTTTAAAATGCTATATTATTAATTTGTTGCTTTGGATTAGTATGCTATAGTTACATAAAATAACATTTGGAGAATCTGGATAAAAAATGTGGAACTTATTTGAACAGTTTTTGCAAATTTTTCAAGTCTGAAATTATTCAAAACTAACAAGTATTTAAAATTTTAAATGTATGATACAAATTTATGAGACTAGTTTTCATCCATGAATTTGAAGACAATTCTAAAAGGAGTACTAGGTTATTTTCAATGTTATGCATGCCTCTCAAAATGAATGCTTTCCAGGGAGATGATGCTCTTCTGCATGTACAAAATGACATACTTGTTATATTACCAGTATCATCTCATTATAATCCCATAAGCATTTGTTGTTCTAAAAATCCTATAGAACATGTCTCACCTTCAGTTTGATAGGCAAGGATCTAAATGGCTCCCATGGCCCACAGGGCTAGGAAACTTCAGAGATGGAGCCAGAAACAGCTGTCTGCTCTGCATTCCAGGCTCATTCCACTAGGCTAACCTGCCTCACAGATCTTACTTCTAGAGTGCACAAAATACCCATAACCTACAGAGTTTAAGATTAAAGAAGCTAAAGTAGGGGAAAAGCATGACAGACTCCGTATTTGTAAATGACTATACTGAAAGGTTCATAAAGATCACTCTCTCTGAAGTTCAAACAATGTAATGCTTAAGGAATAATAGTTAGACATTTTACATGGTGGCAGGGGAGAAGCTAATCTGTTCTTCCCCCAAAGTCTTGAAAAATGGTAACAATGGTTAACATTTGTTGAACAATTTCTATTGCCAATAATTATCTAAGTTCTAAATATGTTAGCTCACTTAATCCTTGAAATAACCCGATATTGTAGGTATAGATTATCATTCTAGTTTGACAGATAAGAAAACTGAAAGTTGAAGCAATTTGCCCACAATCACACAGCTGAGGGACAAAGAGACAGGTCAGCGAGAATACATTGGTCCAGGATCTTTCCTTCTAGTATTTCTAGGATGTCTTTGCCTTTCCTATAAACACTCATGAAGTTCTGTTTCCTTCCAAAGTCCACACTTCAT
Source organism: Geosciurus inauris (assembly GCA_004024805.1). Lineage (NCBI taxonomy): Eukaryota > Metazoa > Chordata > Mammalia > Rodentia > Sciuridae > Geosciurus > Geosciurus inauris. The sequence continues at coordinate 33,860 of PVHX01004432.1, forward strand.
AACACTGCCTTCCACCACCGTGGCCTCCGTTCAGATCTTCAGGACTCATTTCAAATAGTGAAAGCTGGACACGATTTTGTCAATCACACCGGATGGTGTTCACTGGGCCCACAGGACCACACCTGAGGGACTAAGAGACCAGAACAATATAGAAAGAAAATATCAATGACCCTCAAGGTGCTTACAACCTTCTCAGAGAATTCATTTGAAAATTAACAAGATTTTTCACTATTTTAAGAAAAGGAAGCCACTTTCTTCTCTATTCATTGGGATTTAATAGAGTATGGATTTTCATCCTTCATCAGCCACAACTGGACACCAATCCTATACCTGCCAATGATGTGTATGAATATTGGAGAAGGATCAGGTCCCTTTTCACAAATCAGAATAGATTTTCTAATTCCTCTGTTATCATTCCATGGGCCAAGGCTATAAGCATCCATTTTGGAGAGTTGTTAGGGTTAAATCATTGAACTTCATCTGCCACAGCCCAATTTCACAGACACTACAGACCCATAGTGATATTCCTAAGAGTAAATGGTAAGAGTACTAAATGCCCCGGTTAGCAACGATGGTTTAATCTACCTACAATGTAAAAAAGACACACATACACACACACACACACACACACACACACACACACACATACTCGCAACATGATTCCTCTTTTAGAAGATGTAATTAGATAATTGGATTGAAATATGCTTCCAGCATTCTATTTAACTACATGTGTTTAGAATCTTTCCAACCTGCCTAAGGTACAAGGATGAAATTATTTATGTTGCTGGAAACAAAACTCAATATCTAAACTTTTTCCTTATTTTTAAAATGTTAACTAAATTGTAAGAATCTCTTAGTCTCTCTGATTCCTATGTGTATGAGTCCACTATTCATTACTATAATAAAATACCTGAAGTTGGGTAACTTTATAAAGAAAGGAGGATTATGTCACTCATGGTATTGGAGGCTGAAAATGCAAGATTGGGAGGCCTTGTTGGTTGAGCCTCTGGTGAGGGCCTAACAGTGGATGGTATTGTGGTGGGAGCACAGGTTGGAGCAACAGATCAGTCACAAGACAGGAAGCCAAGGAGTGACTCAGGAGTCAGGTTTAGGCATTTATAACAATTTTCTCTTGCAGGAACTAATTCAGGGTCCCACAAGAACTACCTTAACCCCTTCTAAGGGCACATCCCCCAATAACCTGAGTACCTCCCACTGGGCTACACCTCTTAAAGACACCACCACCACTCATATTGCCACACTGGGGACCAGGCCTTCGACATGTGAACCCTTGGGGGACAAACCACATTCAAACCATAGCACTATGTACTGTGCCTTTCTCCTCAGACCCTCTCGTATTCAGGAATCAGCTCACAAAATGTTCTTATCGCTCATGGAATGAATACAAAAATCATGGGAACATCTTCCTTCCTTTTTCCCCTGGCTCTTACCTTTGATTTTTCTTTCCTTCCCTTTCACTCCCTCACCCAGACCCCCTGTGCATATTCTAAGTCATTTTCCTTCTTGGCAGAATCTACCTAATTTCATAATTCACATAGAAGTTAGTAGATGGGAAAAATCTCAATAGAATCCCATATGCCTATGGATCGTGGTAACCAGCCATTATGATAATGTCACAGACATGGACAGGAGATCTTCCAGCTGATGTCTGTTTCTTTTCATACAATCCTTCATGGATCCCTACAGCTTCTCGGGGGGGTACTTCAGAGGTTCCACAGAAAACCATTGGCCAAGAAATAATGAATAAACTAAGAAATCATATCCTTCCTTTGCCTTTATTAGATTTCTCCCTAAATTTCTGGTTTGGAAATAAAAGTACAATGACTTGAGAAAAAGTATGAAAACAACTTATAGTCCAGCTTTCCAGTTTTACAGATGATTAAACTGAGGTCCAGGGAAGGCAAAGGAACAGAATGAAAGTCATAAAGGTCCTCAGGATCTATTCAGCAAGACCATGATATGAATAAACCTTTGTCACTGACCTTGAATCACAGCTGAGACCACAGACTCATAGATTTTTGTCACCTTGGGTCGATGGGTATATAAAGACCATTTGGGGTCCCAGTAAATGCATCATCTCCATGCAACCCCATGAAGCACCTTATACTGAATGGGCTGCTATAGGGAGCCTTACAGGTCTGGCTGCCTATATAAGCATGTTCAAGGAGTCCTTGTCTATAGTAAGAAAAACCGAAGGTAGCCCAGATGCCTATCCATGAACAATGGAATATTTTTTAGCAACAAAAAAGACAGAGGAAACACTTTCAGACTAAAATAGAATTATCTCCAATGTTCAGTCATATTGAAAACGTAAAATCAGGATGGTAGGTATGTGCTCTTAAACACACACACACACACACACACACACACACATACACACACACAAATATCTGTAGAAGCCATGGGGAGGGGAAACTGGTGCCAAGTAGAGACGGGTAGAAGACTTCTCATAAACCTCTTTGAACCTTTTGATTTGCATCATGTGAGTATATTCCCTGGTTGAAAAATAATTTCATTTTAAATTAAAAAGCCTCAGCTTCAAAATCTGCCTTGGATTTGTGTCTTTGTATCTATGACTCTTTTAAGATCTATAATTTGTTTTCTCTTTATTCTCCATGGGCACCTCAATTTCCGTTTCTTGACAAAAAGAACTCTTTGTCCCTTCTTCATTTGATTTTATAATAAATTTGCTGCTGGCTTGAAGCTCAATTGCCCAACATCCAATAAAGTATCCCAGTCAGCATAGAAGATAACTGCTTCCTGACATTTTAAAACACTCAGCTTTCATGTTGCTGGCTCTCCAACATCCCTCAATCTAAGGCTGCCAGATCCTTCTTTCAGTGCTCTATCCAAATGCATGATAGTCGCACAGCGGTCATGTCTAAACAGTTTTCCCAGGGACAATCATTAGGGCCCAGTATTCACAGTCTTCTAACAACCAGTCAGAATGCATCCTACATTCTTCAAATTAAACCTTCCTTCTTTAGCTAATCACATCCAAGAACTGAGATCTTAAATTGACAGGTAATCTCTCAGCAAGCATTACTGTAGCTAAAATCTATTGTAGCCAAAATAGGTGTATTATATTCCATGCTTTGTGTTCCAATAACTTTTTATAGGTAGTGGATCAGGGAAGTGCAAAGAATCTCACCCTGCAGTGCCCCCTACTGGTCATAAGGAGGCAAAGAGGGAATAGCAGTGACTTTGTAAGAGGTGCTGGGGGAATGATCTATGTCATAGTGTTTTGTTTTGTGTTTCCACATACCTTTCAAATTGAGTATCGTTTTTGTACACATGCCATCCTGGTTATAAGCTTACAGAGAACGTCTATGAGTCACATTGATGACAACCCAGTGTCAACAGAAAGAAGAAGCACTTCAAACTACAGGGGCAATAGAAGAGGGTCCCTCTAGGGAAAGATCTTCTTAAGAGGTCCCCTGCATTGCCCCCAGCCCTAGAGAGCCTGGCCACAACCAGACATCACGTGGGGCTCATCTGCCAAAACCTCTAGTGAAAATTCTCCTATCGGGTTTTTCCCCCTCATGAATTCTCCTTCTTTTCAACATGTAAATAACGATGAGAGGATTAACCTCATTGGTTTTGCATTGGTTTTAATGTGATTTTCTCCAACCAAATTGGTTTTGTCCAACAATTAATGGGAAATCCCTTGACTTGGGGTTCATAGGGACTTAAGAATTGAGACTTCTTTTAAGGAGTTTGAACATGTACAACAAGGGGGTCCAGAGGCCTCCAGGTTTGCAGGTATCCTGAAGGAATTGCCTACAATACCATCTTTGTGAACACTTAGCCTGACCACGGTGATGCAGAATGTCCAAAAGAACTCTTCCCATCTCAGTGTTCACGCCATGTCCCAAAGTTGAGACAACAGAGGTCAAGGCCATCCGTGCAGGATTTGCCAGTGTAGATCCAAAAACATTGCTCTTCAGATGGGAACCCATCATTCACCTCCTGACAATATAAAAGAAACGTAAGAATTCATTAGAAGAGGTAGAAGCCACAAGGCACCTGGAATTTTCTTTGAAGAGAGCTGTTGGTATCCCAAGATTCCTCCTCACCAAGGACAAGAACTTGGTGCTGTCCCCTGCCCACCTCTTAGACCAAGTGAGGAGTTCTTTAAGGGGGCAGCTTGGAGAGTCTGTCATTGGTTCCCTGGAGACTGAAGACTGATGCTCACTCGGCCCCAGGTGTGAATGATGAATGGCCACTGGAACAGCCCACCCAGCAGCAAAGAGGCAAAGAAGAGGGAACACCAGTCCTTCCAGAGTGTGGTGGAGCATCACAAGTTTCCCACTGAGCAGCTATAAACCCTGTGGAAGAGAACCAGGCTTGGGTTGTCTTAAATGGATACCCTGGAGGGACAAGATGACCCCAATAGAGGAACAGATTGCCAAGAGCCAGGGACTAAGGGGAAAGCCAAAACTGGCCAGTGCAGGAGCCACTGCTCAATCAAGGGAGCCACAGGTAGGAAACTGCTAGGGTCAGAGTCCCTGGAAACTCACTGAAAGCTCTCTTTCCCTGCCAAGAGTAAGCACCAGCAAACAGCATCCAATTCACCCAGCCACCCCAATGCCAGACTACACCCTTCTGGTCAAGGAAGGCTTCCCACTCCACTCAGGGTTGCCCTCCCCAACCCCACACAGGCTTCCTGTCCAAAAAACCTGAACTAATAGAAAGGCAAACTTGACTTTAGACTTTGCAATTGTTGTGATTATCTTTTTATTTATGATTAATAATGAAGGGAAAAAACATAGGCTTAGATTCTAGAGGTTTCACATTTTTCATGTCTGTAAAGTAGACCAGAAAACAAAAGAAGCTGGGTGCAGTGGTGCACACCTGTAATCCCAGTGACTCAGGAGGCTGAGGCAGGAGGATCACAAGTTCAAGGCCAGTCTCAGCAACTTAGAGACATGCTAAGCAACTTAGTGAGACCTTGTTTCAAAATAAAAAATGGTCTGGGAACAGTGGTTAAGTGCCCCTGAGTTCAATCTCTGATACCAAAAAACAAAAAAACAAAAGACAAACTCCTGAGATCCAACAAGGTAACTGATTTAATCTTCTAGGAAACAGGACTTGGGAAGAATAACAACCAATATTTAAATAGCATTCTACAAACCACAGTCATATACATTACTACCACTTTAATTACCATAATCAAGCCAGGTGTGGTAGCTCACACCTGAAATCCTAGCCACTTGGCTGAGGCACGAGGATCTCAAGTCCCAGACCAGCCTGGACAATTTAACAAACCTTGTCTCAAAATAAAAAATAAAAAGGGCTGGGGACATAACTTAGTGGTAAAGCATACCCAGGGTTCAATTCCCAGTACCTCAAAAAAATTACCATAATTACCCTCATTTCAAAGATGAGAAAATACAGGTTCAATAACTTGCTGCAGTATCTAAACATGCTAGTAAGCAGATTTAAATCTAGCCTATCTGACTCTGGGAAAATTCTTGGAATTTCAGTGGATACAAAGTACAATAGACACATGTTTATGTTCCCTAAAACTCACATTTAAATCTGCCCCCCAGGTCAGTGATTAGGACGTAGTAATTTAGAGAGGTAATTAGATCCCTTATAATGGGATTGATGCCTCTACAAGAGACCCCAAATAGGTCCATTGTCCCTTCTTGAAATTACAATGGAAAGATAACCACCTAGGAACCAGAAAGTATACTCTCACCAGGCACCAATCTGCTGGTGCTTTGATTTTGGACTTCCCAGTTTCCAGAACTAGCAGGAAATAAATGTATGTCCCTTATAGGCTTCATTGTAGTTTGTTACAGCAACCTAAAATACTGATTTTTCCCGTGCTCTCTTGAATCCCCTGAAATATTCCTCTCAAGAATTGATCATTCTCCACTACTTAAAGACCCTAGAAGATCCCTTTAACCTTGACAAGCTCTATACTTCTAATTGCACCTTTTCCCAGAGCCTGCATATCCGTCGTCTCCATTATTTTGCTCCACAGGCTATTACGACATCTAGAATGCATGTTTGTCCATAACCCACAATAAGCTGTGGTTTATGCCTCACAGCTGAGATAGGATATTTTCATTCTTAAAAAAAAAAAAAAAAAAAAAATCCCAGTACATATTGTTGTTTTGGCAACGCTGGAGATTGACCCCAGAGCAAGCACTCTACCCCCGAGCCACACGACCAGTCCAGGGCTTCCAGTTTTTTCTCATACAACATGGCAGGTTTTATTATATTAGGTTATTGGTCATTTCCCCTTCTTTTTCATCAAGAGAAAAGAGGAATACAAGGAGAGAAAGGAAACAGATCCAGTCCACTGAAGCAGTATAGAAAAATAAACCCTTTTAAAAGGCAGGGAGGAAGCCTACCTCGCATCCATTCCCCCAGGGTACCAAAATCCTACAGACAGAACAGCACCTCTTCTCTTTGCCTGACTCCCAGAGAGACTAGATGTCCCTTCTCAGCAGCCCCTCCTTGGGGCCAGAGCCTCACCCCTTTCTGTTCCCATTCAAAACAACCACTGTAGCCATTTCTGAGTTATACTCACCACCAGAGCACTCAAGATTCACAATGTCCTTAAGCCCCAGGTATATTTGGCCCAAGATGGGGAGCCCATAAGTATGTTTAAAACTTTAAAAATGCTAAGGAGTATAGGTAGCACACTACAGTTTCCACTATCCCTGCCCTCATACCCTTGACCCTAGTTATGTAGACTAAGGTTCCAGTTCTGCTCTGCCTGGGACCTAGAACAGCTCTGGCACCAGATATGTCTCAGATGGGCCAGAGTTTTGGGACAGTGGGTTTGTCTGCCACATCAGGGTTTCTTAAACTTCAACCATTCTGGTATAATAATTAACAAGTATGGACTCTGTCATACTTTTCCTTTACTTAAAATCACCCAATAGAGACTTTAATTGCATCTACAAAAATGCCTTCATGGCAACACCTGCAATTTGACTGCATAACTGATGACTATAGCCTACTCAAGCTGACACATAAAACTGATCATCACAACCACTAAAGATGCTTGATTTAGAATAGGGCTGACAAAGTAGGCATGGTGGCACACACCTGTAATCCTAGGTCAGGAGGCTGAGGCAAAAGGATCAAAAGTTATCATACTACCAAAATCACTATATAGATTTAATGCAATTTCTATTAAAATTCCAATGACGTTCTTCATAAAAATAGAAAAAGCAGTCATGAAATTCATTCAGAAAAATAAGAGGCCCAGGATAGCCAAAGCAATCCTTAGTGAGAAAAGTGTAGCAGGAGGTATCACAATACCAGACCTTAAAATTATACTACAAAAATGGCATGGTGTTGGCACCAAAACAGACATGAAGACAAATGATACAGGGTAGAAGACAGTTACTCATAAATACAGTTATTCATACTGGACAAACATAAATACAGTTACTCATACTAGACAAAGTTGCCATAAACATACAATGGAGAAAAGATCACCTCTTCAACAAATGATGCTGGGAAAACTGGAAATCCACACATAGCAAAATGAAATTAAACTCCTATTTCTCACCCTGCACAAAACTCAACTCAAAGTGGATCAAGGACCTAGGCATTAGACCAGAGACCCTGTGCTTACTAGAAAACGTAGGCCCAACTCTCCATCATGTCAGCTTAGGAACTGAATTCCTCAATAAGACTCCCTAAAGTGCAAGAAGTAAAATCAAGAATCAATAAATGAGATGATATCAAACTACAAAGCTTCTTCACAGCAAAGGAAATAATCAAGAACATAAAGAAAGAGCCTATAGAATGGGAGAAAATCTTTGCCACCCACACTTCAAATAGAACATTAATCTCCAGGATATATAAAGAACTCAAAAAACTTCACACACACACAAAAGTAATCCAATCAATAAATGGACAAAGGAACTGAGCAGACACTTCACAGAAGAAATACAATTGGTCAACACATATATGAAAAAGTGTTCAACATCTCTAGCAATTAGAGAAATGCAAATTAAAACTACACTGACATTTCATCTCACGCCAGTCAGAAAGGCAATTATCAAGAATACAAAGGACCATAAATGTTGATGAGAATGTGGGGGAAAGGGTATACTCACACACTGCTGATAGAACTGAAAATTGGTGCAACCACTCTGGAAAGCAGTATGGAGATTCCTCAGAAAACTTGGAATGAAACCACCTTTTGACACAGTTATCCCACTCCTCAGTGTATACCCAAAAGACTTAAAATGAGCATACTGCAGTGACACAGCTGTAAAGCCAAATGACCAGATGGAAGTAAAACAGGACCAGAACAGGCTTTATTCTGGGAGGAATGTTCCCAGGCCACCACCACCCACCCCCCACCAGGCTTGAACGGGCAGAAAATGGCGTTGGAACCTCATGGCATACAGAATTTAAAGCCCCCCCATCCAGAAAAGGTAGGGTTAAGGCAGGAAGGGAAGGGCCTGGGGCAGGAAGAGGTGTTGGTCTAGAGTTCAGTGTCCTCTGAGATTGGTTGAGTGAGGCTGGTGAGGTCAGAGCCCTTCCGGGATGAGCCAGGAGTCATGGCGGTTTTCATGTCTGAGGTTCGCTGTTTCTCTGTATCAAGTACTGGGGGCTGCCCTGTTGGAGTGTTCGGCGCATGCGTACTGCGTTGGGCTCGCCTGACTGACGGTGGCTGTGTGGGTGTGCTCTGCGCAGGCTCACTACTCACGGCAGTGGCAGCGGACAAGGGGGAGAAGGCGGTGGCTGTGCAGAGCAGGAGAGAGCAAGGAACTTTCAGAAAGTGTCCCCAGGGGCCAGTCGCCCTGACAGGGCTGCACACAGCAGGACCTAGCGGGGCACCGCGGCTGCAGGTGGCCAGGAGCGAGGCGGCTGAAGGAGGCGGGGGGAGCGATGTGGCTGACAGGCGCAGCGGGCAGTTGTTTCCGCGTCTGCCTCTGACCTAACAACAGCCACATCAATTTAGAAGCTCAATTCACAATAGCCAACCTATGGAACCAATCTAAGTGCTCTTCAACAGATGACTGGTTAAAGAAAATGTGGTATATATACATACAGTGAAATATTACTCAGCCATAAAGAAGAATGAGATTATGGCATTTGTCAGTAAATGGATGAAACTGGAGACTATCATGCTAAATAAAATAAGCCAATTGTTATGGTTTGGATATGAGGTGTCACCCAAAAGCTCACGTGTGAGACAATGCAAGAAGGTTCAGTGAAGGAATACTCAGAGAAGAAATGATTGGATGATTGAGTTACAAGAGCCTTAATCCAGTGAATTGATCACCTGATGGTATTGAGTGGTAACTGAAGGCAGGTGGGATGTGGCTGGAGAAGGGGGGGCACTTGGGAAGTGGCTTTGGGGTATATTTGTTTTTAAATTTTTTTTTCAGTTGTAGATGAACACAATAGCTTTATTTATTTATTTATTTTTATGTGGTGCTGAGGATCGAACCCAGTGCCCCACATATGCAAGGCAAGCGCTCTACCACTGAGCCACAATCCCAGCCCCTGGGGTATATATTTTGTATCTGGCATGTGGAGTCTCTCTCTCTGCTTTCTGTTCATTATGTGAGCTGCTTCCCTCTGCCACATTCTTCTGCTATGTCATTCCTGCCTCACCTGGAGCCCTCAGGAATGAAGCCAGCTGTCTATGGTTTATAAAAAGTGCTCTATGTTTCTCAACTGGCAGGCAGAGAGCTGAGGTGGGAGCCATCTTGAGGATGCCACACTGCAGCTTGCTGCTGTAGGAGCCCAGGAGATCATAGAAAATATTACCACCCTGTCCCAGCAAGGGCCTGCCATGCAGCCTAGGGTACACCTAGCAGAACTGAGTAAAACAGGCACAGAGAAGATTGTGCCAAGGGGGATTTCAAGGTAGAAATATGGAAGGAAGTACAAATCACTTTCCCTTTGATTCTGACAGTCCATGTGACCAGCTGAAGAGGGCAGGGAAGCTGAACAGGTGGGAGTGATTGTGTTGAAGGACTAAACTTAAGAAGGCTATATTTGTGGGCAGGGGAGTATGTGAGAGACCTGTGGAGGGTCAGGTCCCCGGCCCTCTGAGTAAAATTCTTTGGAGACTCCTGAGATCCACACTCCCATCAGAAATTGTCATTTGCCCAACTAGGGGTGTGTTGCTCTCTCCAGAGAAGACACCACCCAACAAAGCCCCTAAAGGCAGATTAGAGGTATGCCCCCACCAGCCATCAGAACAACTCCCCTCTTAGAATACTGAAGCAACCCCACTCTGAGAGTGCATTCTGTCTGGTCTGTCTGGACAAATCTCCAGTGGACAGAACTTCCCATTCTGCCATAGGGAATAGTAATTCAACCAGCTTCAATTTGAGGTCACTCCAGTTGAGAGCTCAGTAAGCAACACAAAAACAGGAAGGGGTTTACAAGCCCCAGCCCTTGCACATTCCCCCCTTCTCCTTTTTTTCTTTCTGTCCCATTCTCTCTCTCTCAGTACATAGCCCAAGAAGAAATGGAAAGTACAGTTGAGCATAGGCAGTGTCCATCCTCATGATAGTTTTGACCACCTCTGTGAAGACAATTCTTTCATTTCTCATTAAGAAGTTTTCCCTTGTATGTATGTGTGTGTCTGTATGTTCTTGCTGAGCTGATTGGTTCATGGATACATATACATATTTGTTTCTTTTCTCTCATTGTAACATTTTTTATAATTGCTATTTTTCTTTTACTTGTCTTTTAAAGATTAGGGTTTTTATGTGTTTACTTAGGTTTTGCTTTGTTTTTGTTTGTTTGTTTGTTTCTCTTCCTCTCCTTTCTTCTCCAATAGCCAAATTCTCTTGTTTTCTCTTAATCTGTTTACTTTATTTTTCTCCTTCTTGTTTATAGCCATCACTTGCCATATTGCTTCTGCTCTCTGTTCATTGGAACAGAGAACATTGTAAATTTTCTTTTACTTTCCTATCACATTTTCTCTTAATTAACCATACTTTGCCACCTTTTAGAACTATTTGTATATACCAATAGTATATAACTCCGGCTCCCAACATTCATGTAATTGCAGTTTTTACTGCTGTGGATGACATAGTTGACATCTGACGTTTAATGCTAGATCTAGTTCATGACTACTTATTGGTTTTGCTGTTAGCAATTGCATAGCTCTCCATTCCTGTTTTGTGATATTTAGTTTTGTATATGTCATAGTAGGTACTAGGTATTTATTTTAATTCTACATATTGTTTGCTTCAGTTGTTGTTATTGTTTGTTTCCCTTTTTCCTATGAGATGCTGGGAATTTACAGGGACACAAGTTCACTGGGTAGAGACTCTGCTGCTGAGCTAAACCCAGCCAAGAGACAGTACACTTGCTCCACACACAAATTACCACATTCAAATTTCAGTGATACTTTAATACAAATAATGGATTTTTTAAAAAAGACACAACTATATGCTGTTTGCAAATAGTTCACATTATAGGCAAAGATAGCCACAGATCAAAAGTAAAAGGATAGAAGTTGATATGCCATGTGAATGGAACCCAAAAACAAACAGGAGTAGCTACTCATATCCAACAGAGCATACTTTAAGTCAAAATTATTCAGAAGAGATAAAGAAGGTCCCTTCCTACTGGTAAAGGGACTAATCCAACAAGAAAACACAACAATAGCAAATATATATGCCCCAAACATTGGTGCACCTAATCACATAAAACAGACACTACTAGAATTAAAGATTCAGATAGACTCTTCTATAGATAGATTTTAACACACCTCTCTTACCAATAGATAGGTCATCCAGACATCAACTCAGTAAAGATTCTTTGGAACTGAAAAATTTAATAAATCAAATGGAATTAACAGACACATATAGGATAAGTCATCCAACAACAGCTAAAACTTTCTTCTAGCATATTTTAGTCCACAAAGCAACTCTTAGCAAATACAAAAAAAAAAAAAAATAGAAGTCTTTACATCTTATAACATCATAATGGAATGAAATTAGAACTCAATACCCAAAAAAACCTACAGAAACTATATAAACCCATGGAGATTAAACAATATATTTTTTCATGATGAATGGGTGATAGAACAAGGGGAGATACGTAAAGATTCTTAGAATCAAATGATAATAGTGATACAAAATACTAGAATTTCTCAGACACTATGAAGGCAGTTCTAAAAGGAAAGTTTATAGCTATGAGTGCCTACATAAGAAAACCAGAAACATCCCAAATAAACAACCTAATGATGCATTCTAAGCCCCTTAAAAAACAAAAACAAACTAATTGCAAAACCAGTAGAAGGAAGAGAATAATTAATATTGAGTTAAACCAATGAAATAGAGAATAAAAAAATACAGATAAATGAAATAAAGTGTTGATTATTTGAAAAGATAAATGAGATTGATAATCCCTTAGCCAAACTAACCAAAAGAAAAATAAATAAGGCCCAAATTTATAAAATTAGAGGTGAAAAAAGAGAAATCATCACAGACATCACAGAAATCCAAAGGCTAATTGGAAACTATTTTGAAAACTTTTACTTCAATAAATTGGAAAGCCTAAAAGAAATGGATACATTTCTAGACACTTATTACTGGCCAAATTGAATCAAGAAGACATAGAAAACCTAAACAGACCAGTAACTAGCAATAAAATAGAAGCAGTAATAAAAACCCTTTCAACCACAACAACAACAAAATAGAGCCCTGGACCAGATGGATTCTCAGCTGAACTCTACCAGCCTTTCAGAGAAGAACTAATTTCAATGCTCCTCAAATTATTCCTTGAAATAGAAAGGGATGGAACACTTCCAAATTAATTCTATGAAGCCAGTGTCACCCTCATACCAAAACCACATAGGGACACATCAAAGATAGAAAACTACAGACCAATATCCCTGATGAACTTAGATGGAAAAATCCTTAATAAAATATTAGCAAATCATATTCAACAACATATTAAGTAGGCTGTACACCATGAGAAAACTGTTTTTATCCCAGCATTTCATGAATGGTTTAACAAACACAAATCAATAAATATAATTCACCACATAAATAAAATTAAGAACAAAAACCACACAGTTTTCTCAATGCAGAGAAAGTCTTTGACAAAAGTCAGCACCCACTCATAATTTTTTAAATAATTGAAGAAACTACGGATATGAGGAACTTACCTCAATATCATAAAGGCTATATACAACAAACTCAAAGCCAACATCATAGTGAATGAGGAAGATCTGATAGCATTTCCTTTAAAATCTGGAACAAGGCAAGGATGTACATTCTCACCACTCCTATTCAATATAGTACTAGAAATTCTAGCCAGAGCAATTGGGCAAGAGAAGGAAATAAAAGAAATAAAAATAGAAAACGAAGAAGTCAAATTATCATTATTTGCAGATGATGTGCTCCTATACTTGGAAGATCCAAAAGACTGATAGAGCTTAAAAAAATTGTTTAAAAAAAAAACCAAATTTGGCAAAGTAGTAGATTACAAAATCAACATACAAAAATCAATAGCTTTCTGTACACCAAAAGTGAATTTGCTGAGAAAGAAATTAGGAAAACAATCCCATTCAAAATAGCCTCAAAAAAAAAAAAAAAAAAAAACCTCAGGAATAAATCTAACCAAGAAGGTGAAAGACCTCTGTAATAAAGACTATAGAATGCTGAAGGAAAAAAATTGAATGTGGAAAGACCTCTCATGTTCATGAATAAGCAGAATTAATATTGTTAAAATGGGCATACTACCAAGACCAATATACATATTCAATGCAATCCCCATCAAAATATCAATGGCATTCTTCCAGAACTAGAACAAAGAGTCCTAAAATTCATTTGGAAGAATAAAAGACCCAGAATACCCAAAGCAATTCTAAGCCTAAAAAAGCAATTCTAGGGGCGTCACAATACCTCACTTCAAATTATACTACAGAATTCTAGTAACGAAAACTGCATGGTACTGGCAGAAAAACAGGCACTAGAAGACACAGAGACAAACCCACACAGATACAGTAATCTGATTCTAGACAAAGGTGCCAAAAACATACACTGGAGAAAAGATTGTCTTTTTAACAAATGGTGCTGGGAAAACTGGTTGTCTATATGTAAAAGAATGAAACTAGACCTTATCTCTCATCCTGCACAAGTCCACTTAAAATCCATCAAAGACATAGGAATTAGACCAAAAGCTATGACACTCCTAGAAGAAAATGTAGGGTCAACACTCCAACACATTGACACAGGCAACAAGATAGATAGATAGATAGATAGATAGATAGATAGATAGATAGATAGATAGATAGATAGATAGATTTTTTTTTTTTTTTTTTTTGGTACTGGAGATTGAACTCAGGGGCACTCGACCACTGAGCCACATCCCCAGCCCTATTTTGTGTTTTATGTAGAGACAGGGTCTCACTGAGTTGCTGAGTGCCTCGTCGTTGCTGAGGCTGGCTTTGAACTTGTGATTCTCCTGTGTCAGCTTCCCAAAGTACTGGGATTATAGGCATGCATAAAGCTCAGGAAATAATGCCAAGAATCTCAGGGTAACAATCAAAAGTCAAACCTCAGGGGCTGGGATTGTAGCTCAGTGGTAGAGCGCTTGCCTTGCATGCATAAGGCACTGGGTTCGATCCTCAGCACCACATAAAAAAGTAAATGAATAAAGTAAAGATATTAAAAAAAAAAAAAAAAAAGTCAAACCTTAGAGCAAGAAAAAGGCAATGCCAACTATCCAAACTGGAAATACCAAAAAGTTACTTTAAATGACAGTTTAACCAGTACCCATTTGAACATCTAATGCCTGCACCTCAGTGGCACATAAACAAATTATCTAAATTTTCAGTAGGAGTTAGGAGAATCTAAAATTGATAGCCAAAGACATCTCTTGCCCTTCTGCTTAGTGACTTTTCCGTCCTGCCCTTCCCACCCCCCACGGCTTCACCTTTCTGCTGCAGGTTTTCCTTTGCAACTAACAGTCACTCTCACTGGGACACTCAGCATCCATGAAGTAACCCTACTCAAGTCACGAAAACAAGCTCTGACCCATGTGGCCAGTAACTCAAAATGCATCATCATAACAAGAACCATACAGCAGGCGTAATGAAATTCAAACAACTAGGGGCAGGGGATGTAATTCGTCCACCTTGCTACTAATGAGATTTTTGTGAGAACTTATGTTTGCAGGGAACGGGGACATAAATGTCATTGAATTGGTAGATATTTCAGCCCAATAAAATGAATATATGTAAGAAGAAACAAGCTAACACAATGGGATAAGTAGGGAAGGGGCAAGGATAAACAGTATCCATGTATATTTGTCAAATGCATTTATTCTAGGCTAAACAATTTTAATTGTGATTTTGTTAAAAGCACACTATAGTTCATTATGGGCAATAATACATTAGAATAACAAGGCAGTGGAAGTTCTAGGATTGAATCAAACCCAAAACCAACATCGGTAGCTAGGACAGAATTGTACAGGGTTGAAGTTGGCACTTTCAGTGATTAAGTAGTAAGAATCAAGACACAATGGGCTCATGTCATGTTTAACGGGCACCTGCTGTATGCTAGACTCTCTTCTGGCAGTGGTAAACAAGAAAAATCAATCTCCCTCCAGTGCTTGCCTAAGGGTGTGTTGAAAAATGGAAGCAACTTAACCTCCCAGGTCAGGCAAAAAGGCCCAAACATTATTAGGTTCTTAGAAGTGAACAGGATGTAGTCACACAAAAAATGCTAATGAAGCCGGGCATGGTGGCACAAGCCGGTAATCCCAGCACTCAGGCAGGCTGAGACAGGAGAATCCGAGTTCAAAGCTAGCCTCAGCAACGACGAGGCACTAAGCAACTCAGTGAGACCCTGTCTCTACATAAAACACCAAATAGGGCTGGGGATGTGGCTCAGTGGTCAAGTGCCCCTGAGTTCAATCTCCAGTACCAAAAAATAAAAATAAAAAATAAAAAATAAATGCTAATGAAGCATAAAGGACGCTCAAACCTCCTCAATTGCACTGTAACAGCATGAGCTCATTGTGTTTTCAGGAGTAGTTTTTTCCTTCTTAAAAAATAATTTTTAAGAAGTATCATATATTACATATATATCATGTATTAGTATCATATATTACATAGCTCACTGTTATATTTAAGCCCATGAAATAAATTAAAATTCCACAGGGGAAAAAAGAATTTAAGTATCTTTGTGGTGATGGAAGAGTTGATCCTGGTGGTGGTTACACAAAATTATACTGGAGAAAACTGCAGAGAACTAATCTCATACACACACACACACACACATAAACACACATACACAAATTAATGTATGTAAAAATGGGGGAATCTGAAAAAGATCTGTGAATTGCACCCATGTCCATTTCCTATTTTGACATTGTACTTTAATAAGGCAGGATACTATCACTTAGGGGGAAAAGATGCTATCAATAGGGAACACTGGGTGAAGGGTACACAGGACCTCTCAACTATTTCTGCAACTCTCTGTGAATCTATAGTTATTTCAAAAAAAAGTTTTTTTAAAAGAAATTTAAGAGTAAGTTGTTTTATTGTAACTTCGATTCATTCACTCAGGGCAAAAGGTGGTCTGATTCTGCGACCATGGTCAGAGTTCTAGGCACATCCTTAAAGGAAGAAAGGATAAATTATCCAGCTTTCTTGGCAGCTTAGAAGCCAAGAAACAAGTCTCCTTCTTGGCAGCTCCTTTAACCAACCCTAGGATGCCCACGCAGAAGCACACATGAAAAGCCATGGCCGCCACTGGATTCCAGCTCAAGAAGTTCCTCCAAAATACCTCCCATAGACTGCTGGGAGCCTCCTCATACATCACACATGATTCTCAATTCTCTCGGCTTCTCATCTTGGGTCCATCTTTTCTTGTCACCCATACTGGAGCTGGTCAGATTCTTGGCACTGATCTCAAACTTCATGAGACAAGACTTAGGCATCACCCTCCAACCCCAAGTATTCACACACCTCTAAAACATTAGGCTGAAGCCATGTGTCCTAGAGACCAAAGGAAACTGCAGTGCCCTCTGGTCTCCTGGTCATCCACACCAATGAATATTCTTAAGTGTCTTTGTTCTGATTGTACATTCTTCTAGCAACAAGTGATCAATAATTTGGCCTTTTAAGCAGATTTGCTTATTGGGATAGAATGACCAGAGAAAATAACCAATGCTTATTATCATAGTTATTACATCTCTCAGAGTAAATAAATCAATTTTCACTCTGGCTTTAGCATGAGTTAAGTTAGTCCCTCAATGGGATATGAAGGTTAAAAATTCAGAGCAAATCTGCCTGGGTTTAAATCCTAGTTCTACCCTCCCCAGCTCTGGGACTTTAGATACTGCCATTTACTTGCTGTGAACCTTGGGCAAAATCTTCATCTCCCTAAGGCCTTTTCTGTTGCCCCATTTGTAAAGTGGTTGTAATAACAAACTTACCTCCCAGGGCTGCTAAGAGCGTTAAATGAAGTGATATATCTAAAGCATATAAAGCAGGGCCTGCGCACAGCAAGGGTTATAGAATAGCCATTATCAGTGCCTGGAAGTTATCAAATAAATTTTGAAGTCCATACAGCTAAGAGGCAGATCCCATACCAGTAAAGTTGTTGTTGGTGTTGGCAATGATTTCATGAACATGATACCAAAAGCAAGGCAACCAAAACAAGAATTAACTAACGGGATTACATCAAACTAAAACTCTTCTAGACATGGGAGGCTGAGACAGGAGAATTGCAAGTTCAAAGCCAGTCTCAGCAACAGCGAGGCGCTAAGCAGCTCAGTGAGACCCTGTCTCTACATAAAACACAAAATAGGGCTGGGGATGTGGCTCAGTGGTTGAGTACCCCTAAGTTCAGTCCCCAGTACCAAAAAAAGAAAAAATCTTCTGGACAGAGAAGGAGACAATCAACAGAGTGAAAAAACAACTTGAGGAATGGGAGAAAATATGTATAAACTATATATCTACTATGAGGTTAATCTCCAAAATACATAAGCAACTATCTCAATTCAACAGTATAAAAAAATAAAAAACCTGTTATAAAGTAGGCTAAGGATTTGAACAGACATTTCTCCAACAACCTTTTTATAAGATTGGGAAGAGAAGAAATCAATGCTGTGAAAAAACACTCATAAAGCTTCCCTCCTTCCCATGAGCCTTTACTAGAGCACCACATCCAGGGGGTTCCCAATGAGAGGAGTGACAACCACTCTAAAACAGCTTCCTGCAGCAATATAAGAAAGGTTAGCCTTACAAAGCAACAGTAACACAGGACAACTCTCTGTCACTGCATCCCTGCCAGAGCCTGCAAACTGATTACTCCCAGCACCTGTGGCACCCCAGCCCCAGAGAAAATGGGGTGAGGGAAGAGGCCACCTCTCTTGTTTCAGTGAGATGTGAAAAGAGGTAAGATGATAAAGCCTCCTGGTGCACAGAAAACATCTCATCACAAGGAAAAGATACAGCCCCTGAAAAATCAAAATAGTAATTATGAGTGAGAAATGAAGTTCACAGTCTGGTAGCAAAGAGCCAGCAACAGAGTGTGTGTCTCATGGAACAGTCAAATAGGTAGAGATTGGAAAAAGAACTAGAATAGAAGTAAGTAGAGTTATTTAGAAAAAGAAAAAATTTATTCTTTTAAAAAGTCATCAACCACAGTTAAAAGCAGCTGAAATCTGAGAATGTGTTAGCAGAGGAAATGGACTGGAAAACAAGAGAGGTATCCTCTGTCTACTTAGAGTTTTTGTTGAACCCCTCCAAGGAAGAAAGTGGTGCTTTCTGTCCTTTATCACAGGAAGCAGTGTCCTGAGCAGGGAGAGGCTGCATCATCCAAGCCAGATGGGGCTTTCAAAGGAAAGGGAATCGTGAAGGCAGACCAGCTGTTTCTCACTGCATTAGAGAAACTTCCACAAAACCCCACAGAACTTTTTAAATGATGGAACACACTGAACACACCAGAGAGAAGGGTCCCATTGGGGTGGGACTGGAGGGTATTTTCTCTTTTTACTCACAATGATTCAAACACTGATGGATGCCATACAAAAATGAGGAAGCAGAAGGGCTGGGGGTCCTGATGGAGCTCGTGTATGCAACATATGGAACAAGTTATGGAAGAAAGTGGTTCTAACAGAGTCTGTAAAAGTTGAGGAGGGGCCTTATACTTCTTTTGGAGACAGAGAAGATTGAGGGTGTGGTGAAAAAAACAGCAAAACGGGATTAAGATAAACCAAAACAGAGGAGAAATATTGGGCCAGATGAACTCTCACCTTCCCTTAAATGATTCACGTACTTCGGAAGCACTAGCCTGGACTTGATTTCTGGGTGTGAAGATCGCTAGTGAACCTGCATGAATTGGTCATTTCTGCAAGAGTCTGGGCAAAGCTCTACTTTGACAGGTAGAGCCAATGGTGACATCCATGGTGATGAGGGTTAGCCCTGAAGTGGGGCAAACCATTGCAAAGTCCTAGACTTGAGCACTTCACTGAGTAGGAGGAGGAGGCAGATCTGAGGAAAGAAGTGGCTGATTTTTGTAAGGCTCTAATCTTTTCTATCTCTGTTCTTCAAAAGAAGAGTTCCTCTCTGTTCCGTATATGGCTTATTGGTGTCAGAAGTCAAAAGAGAGTCAAATTTGACTAAAGGCCCTGTGAGAACTCAACAAGATCTAACCAGTGGATTTCATAATAGCTTAGGCTAGAGAAGGTCGGGCAGCACAAAATTTGTTTGCACATTGGTGAGCTTAAATCAGTGTGTCTCGCTTTCACAAAGGAAAACAGGTGCTAGGATTTCCAAGAGATGAAATAAAAGACCAGAAAATTTTACTGGGTTGTAGGTAGGAGATGGAGAGGTTGGAGGGAGAAAATATTTGCCAATTCCAAGGTCTAAAGAGACTGTTGAAGGTTGATCCTGAAAGCTGTACTAAGGGTTGGAATCTATGGAAGAATGGTCATGAAGCCAACGTAGGCAATTTTTCCTCAGAATTTTAAAAAATAAAATAAGATGGGATAGAACAGGATATGTTAGGATAAGATATAAATAGACTGTCCTAGACTGTACTAGAAGAATGCCTGGCCCTATGTCCCAAGGATAAGTATTATTTAATGAAACTTTTAATTCAGGGGTGTGTATGTGTACATGTGTACCTGTTCATTATATGAAACACACATCTTAACCATGAGTCAAAAAAATATGAAACCACTCATAAGGGAAGGCTCCAGGGAAAACAGAAGGAAGGAAAGTGTTATAAAAATTATAGTCGTTAACAAATGCCACAAGAGTTCTATCCTCTTTCTTAAAAAATGGAAGCCCAGGGCTGGGGCTATAGCTCACTGGTAGAGTGCTTGCCTAGCATGTGTAAGGCACTGGGTTCAATCCTTAGCACCGCATATAAATAATAAATGAATAAAATAAAGATCCATCAACAACTAAAAAAAAATTTTAAAAAATGGAAGCCCAAAGAAATGAAATTCTTCATGGCAGTGCAGAAACCGATACCATCAGGCCATTAGGACCTTCCCCTTCTAAATTATACAGGTAAGTGGATGAGAGGCAGAAGAAGGGGTGAGAGAAGTCCTGCATACAAACCTGTTTCGCTTCTTGTAATTAGAATTCTTCATTGTGCCATCACCTAACTGTGGTTCCTTGGGTAGTTATTTGGTTTTCATAACCCCAAGGGTTTTCCTGTGAAAATTAGTACCATAGACATGGAGTGGGCCCTGTTAAATGTCCCTAGTACCCATTCCCTCTTGCTTCTTTCCTAACAAAGTTCTGACTGTGTTCATTCATCCACCCCTCCATGCAACCCAGGGGAAACTGACTCCATTCCTAGCTCTGCTTATATCAACCATATTATGCCTTCCCTTCCTTGCCAGTAATTGGTTCAGAAATTGGCCAGTCACTGCAGGTCACCCCCTTTGGGAGGGACATGTTGCCTAAACTAAGCAGGAGAGGAGAAGAACTTCCCTTCCACAGGTAGGTGAGAGATTTTCTGTCATATAAGCTAGATATAAATAATTGTTAGGAGACAGAGAGATGACAATGGTGGAAACACGAGGTTAAGAGAATAATTCTATAAAATGGGCCCACTGTGCTGACCTCCATATGCTTTCTTTGCAAAAAAAGGCAATTTACCTGCAGCCCCACCTGACCTGAATGGACAGGATTTTTCACATCCCTCAGCAAACTGAGGCAGGGACAAAGGTCAGGCAGTCAGTGCATATAATGAAGGTGGGGGTGAAAAGAGGGTGACACCTGGTTCTGGCATGTATATCTAGAAAGAACAAATAAATTTTTTGAAAAGAGAGAGAGAGAGAGAACCATGAGTTGCTAAGGGTTAACCTCCGTGATCTTGCTCCTGCGCACTCTAGTTTGCTGACAATGAACCTCCTCCTCCCTGCGCTTGATCACATGTATGGGGAAGAAAGAGAAGACAATAATTAAAGAGGGTGGTTCTGGGGCTTATTAAAAAAAAAAAAAAAAGCAATTGGGAGGGTGAGATAGGAGAATCATGAGTTAAAGCCAGCCTCAGCGATGGCGAGGCACTAAGCCTATCTCTAAATAAAAAACCCAAAACAGGACTGAGGATGTGGTTCAGTGGTCGAGTACCACTGAGTTCAATCCCTTGTACCAAAAAAAAAGCAAGTCACACCCCCTCCCATGGGCTTTCAGCTCCAAAGCCCCACTTCTCTTCGGAGAAGTCTGTCTCTGTCAATTTCTTAAAAAAAAAACTTGCTCTCTACACATGCCTTGATGTCTCCCTGGTAAATCTTCAACACCAGGGAACAAGAACCCATTCCAGATCTGCAGCAAACTGGTATCATAATGAGTTGGGTAGCCCTAACTGCTAAAAAGAGAGTTGTTACTATCATAAAGGAAAGTAGCCTTAGTTGGAGTTGAGCCAGGGATCATAGTGGAAAGAATAACCTGAGTGCTCATTAACCTGCTGTTATGGTTTAAATACAAAGTATCCCCCAAAAGCTCTTGTGTAACACAATGCAAGGAAGTTTAGAGGTGAAATAATTGGGTTTTGAGAGCTTAACCTAATCTGTGTATTAATCCCCTGATAGGGATTAACTGGGTGGTAACTATAGGCAGATAGGGTGTGGCTGGAGGAGGTGGGTCAATGAGGAAAGCTCAAGATCTCTCCCTCCCCTTCCCTTCCCCTCCTTGTCTCTCTCTCCCTCTCTTTCTTCCAGGTTCCATATCCTGAGCTGCTGTTCTCTGCCACACTCTTCTGCCATGCTGGTCTTCTCACCTCATGCCCCAAGGGATGGAGCAACCTATCTATGGACTGAGACCTCTTAAACCATGAGCCCCCAAATTTTCCTCTTCTAATTGTTCTTGTGTTTGTGGTCACAGCAGCAAAAAAGTTGACTAAAACACCTGCTTATCAATAACCCTGAGATCACACCACCTCTGGATTTCAATTTGAGACAATTATAACTTTCCTTACTGTTGAATGCAATTTGGGTCAGATTTTCTATTGCTTGCAGCTGAATAAATGACAGTGCAGCAAGGCTGAAGATTCAATTAGATGATGTATTTTAAAACATTGTGTAAACTACAAATGAGGGCTTTTTCCAAAATTATGAGGTTTCACTAACCTAGATAGAAGGGATTTTTAGGAATCATCTTTAACTGTTGTAAGCCTCACTTTTTCTCTATTGGGACACTCTTGCCCTCTTTCCTGGCCTCTGAGCAGGGACTGTATTCCACAACACCTAGTATATTATCAACACTTAATAAATGCAAAATAATGTTGTGTTAACTAACAAATTGCCACCAGATGTTCTTAAGGCTTTGGAACCTTCAAGTCAAACTGACCGCATGAAACAATAGTTTAATTATTACATCATCCCAGTAATGGTGAGCATCGGTCTGCCTTATGGCTGACACCTCATGTTAGACGGCTAGTGCAGTGTGTACAATTAAATGCTCAATATGTGGTCCCTAAAGATATGTTTTAGGAGGAGACAACATTTGACTTCTCTATAAATCACCATCTTGAATTATTTTGTTTAAAGACAGTTAAACCTCCAAAACAAAATGTCAATCAAAGAGATACCAGAAAAGAAGTATCTGGGTGAAACAAGGTTTAAGAAGACAAGTGCTCCAGCAGTTACAGACAAGCATCTGAAGCATTATTCATAAGTGATTAATGAGAATATGGGATGGCAAGGCTGTTTAGAAGAGCAAAAAGGAATAAGGGCACCAGGAAAGGAACTCTGCATCCTCAGAGAATGTTCCTCCCATCCAGTGGGTCTGGTGTGATTGTAATTAATTACCTGCAGAGGGTTTTGGTGTTTGGTTTTTTGTTTGTTTGAATGCTTCCTTGTTTAGACTCAGTCCCTGGAGCCCACTTTCACGAATTAAATCAGTATTCCTTCAGAACTTAATCTATAGATGCCAGACCAATAATATTAACATAACCTAGGAACCTGTTAGAAATGCCAACTCTGTAGCCCCTGCTCAACTCACTGGATCAAGATTTGCATTTTACAAGATCTCCAGTTGATTCTTGTGTTCATCAAAGTTGAAGAAATGCAAGCTTCAGGGACAAAGAAGCTTATTTTTCCTCACATAACAGTTTCAGAGTAAGTGGTTCAGGGTTACAGGAAAGCCCTGCTCCAGAGTCATTCAGTAATACAGGTTCCTTCCTTTATGTTGTTTGGTCATACCCGAGGACATTGCTAGCATCTGCCTGGTCAACGCTGGTTTACTATGGGTTTCCAACTGGCAATGGGGAAGGAAGGCATAAAGGAGAACTGTCTGCTGTCCTGAGGCCCAAGCCCAGAAGTCCTACCCAGTGTTTCTGCTCTGTATTTAATCACAGGGGCTCATCCAATGCAAAGGATGCTGGACAGAAGAAGCCTTTCCACGTATAGAAAGAAGGACAGAACAATTGGGGTAAACAAAGAACAGTCTACATGCCATCCATGTAGTAAGTGTCCAATAAATGACAGCTATTAGTATAAGCTAGAACATATGCTTCACCAGCTAAGAGTACAGTGTTTCATTTATTTTATTGTTCTTGTTTTGATTGAGGCCAGAACTTACCAGCAGAAAGCTGGTATTTCTTCCCTTAGGTCTTTTCTAATACTTTACTCCCAAAATGGTCCATCATCCTACAGTCTTTCTTTGTTCTAGAGAGCCAGTTTTACCACCAAATACCAGGTAAAATAAATAACCAGAAAGTTCTATTAACCTACCAACACCATTCCTTTGGTGGCTACCCCATAAGCATACAAACTCTGGCCCAACTCGGACCAAGAGCTGATTATCTTCACTATGGAGAAGTGTTTTCTGCTTTTAGGTCCCAGTCATGCCTTCACTTGTACTCTTTGGTCATAACAGTTGTTATTCCTAAGCATGAAACTGTGCCCAACTAGCTAGATATGGAAGGCTCCTGCCTCAGCCATTGCTATGAAGGAAGTACCCCTGCCCCATGAGGTCCTGACCCAGTCCCAGTACAAGTTACCAAGCCAGACATACCCATGGTGAATTCCATCCTAGACCTCTTAGAGTTCTCACTTTTCCAACAAATTTCAATATATTAATGTCTAACCCCCAGAAAAGAAGAATCAAGGATGTTACCCCTTTCCTTCCAGGGGGCTCCTTGTTCCCTTGGGAAAATTGCCCAACTCCTGTTCAGGAGCAGTTCTCTACACAAAGGGCTAAGGTGAGGGAACAAACTTTATGAGACCACAAACAAAATCCCTTAAAAACATTCCTCCAAAGGTAACAGAAGACTACTGTCCTTACATTTTTGTAATAAAGGAATGCACTCAAGTGATTTTTTTCCTATTATAATGAAAATCTACTGCAAGGTTATAGAAGGATATAAAAGAGCCTGGCTTCACTTTTTAAAATGTCATCTTACCAGTTCTCATTAACATCTGTCTCCTCAAAGCAAGTATTATCTCTGAAACCATTCTAGCAATGGAGAATTTAAGAGACTTTCTAGTCCCCATGACCACAGACCAGGGAAAGTTAGACCAACTCTTTAAAAAAATACATACTTGTGTGTGTGTGTGTGTGTGTGTGTGTGTGTGTATTTAAATGTAGATATATTCAAATACTTTTGTACTTTCTATTCATCAGTTACTTTTAAAAAACAATTTATATACAGAAAAACACACAAATCACAGTTACCACTCAGTTAATCCCATCAGGGATTGATTCACTGATTAGGTTAAGGCTATGACCCAACCATTTCTCCTCCAAACCTTCTTGCATTGTCTCACACAGAGCTTTTGGGGGACATCACATCTAAACCATAACAATTAATAAACAGATAATAGACGAGATCAGGAGATAGGAAAATAGGTAAGAAGGAAGGAGACTAGATAGAGGATTTTAGATGATGGGTGGATAGATAAACAGATATATGTATATGCACACCATGTTGTGATATACAATGTATTTCATTCTGTGGCTTATGGTTGAAAAATGTCAAAGCCTCTGTTCTAAGGACATTTTCAAGAGTACATCTATAAATATATGATTGAAAAAAGAGTCTCTGGAGGCCAGGGAACCAATTAAAGGATATTTGCAGATGGTGAGGGTGGGCAAGAGTTTGAACTGGAGAGGAACTCAACAGAAAAAGTTTCGTGCAATAGATGTAGTTTTTCTGACATAATCTACAATGAAATATCATTCACCTGTTCTCTCTGCTCCCAGCAAGGATAACCAAAGCCCCTTCTGAGCTACCTACCTTCTTCCTCACTATGAGAGATTTACCCTCCATCCTACACCCCTGTCCTGGGCTTCAGTGAATCTTTGATGTGTGTTTTGAAACTAACCCCTCTGCCAGCTACAAAGTAGAGTCCGGACATTGAGAGAACTCATTAGGCAAGTCCAGAAAGAGTGTTATGTAATTGAAGCTGGTTTTTTTCTCCTCAGCTCAATCTAGAGGCCTTCCTGGATCTGAGTAGCTCCACAGTTCTGTTGCTTCCTCCTTGGGCTCTCCGATTAAGTCCCCACAACATCCCTATTTTTTAGCAGATAAACTGACAGTCAAAGAAGATAAATGATACTTTCAAATACCCACCATACCACCACCACCACCACCACCCTGACACACTAGTAAATGTGGGAAATGAGATTAAAATCCAGTCCTATGTGATTTCTAAAGCCACATGTTCACTAGCTGCTTTTCATTAAGTTATTTTCCCTGTAGATTAAGAAAACTGGAGCTAGGGATGTAGTTCAGTGGTAGAGCACTTATACTATTTTTAAAAAAAGGAAAAAGCAGATAGTTTTTGTGTGTGTGTGTGTGCGCATGCTCATTGCTAAGGTTCAAATCCAAGACCTTGCACACTCTACTACTGAGCTACATCCCCAGCCCCAAGAAAGTTGTCTTTTTAAAATCTCTTTTTGTATATTATATCATAGAAAACTAAGGTATGGTAAGTATATCAAACATTTACAAGCCACAATTTACAGATAAGAAGACTGAAAAACAGAGGCTTCTAATATTATCCAACATTATAATATATTAAAAGGTCTAGAATTGAATCTAATAGAAAGGTCAAGTGGCTTAAATAGTTTGGGTGCTAAGAATTCTAGTCTCACCGTACCGAAGGCATGGAATATTAGGTTGGATTTCAGTAGGCCAGTGTGTAAGTTCGTGCATGAATTCTTCCTTGGAATTCAGACTTTTGAACTTTTCCTGGCTGATTAAAATGTTGGCATTTTCTTTCACACTCAGGTCTCATCTTCTCTGTGTACCAGGATGGTTACTGGAGAATATTAAGAGTACAGACAGATTCTGTACACTGTACAGGTGATGAATTACAATAAAGGTAGAACAATGCTAGCTAGGGCAAGTGCATTATAAATTTATATACACTTATGTACCTAAGATTTTTTTTGCTTGAAAGATCCACCACTGAAGAATTTAAGAATTAAGTTGTCTGGTTAAGTAAATTTGCCCTGATACAAGTCCTGATAAGTAATTATCAAATAAAACTAATTCCTACCTTTACCTCAGTTTTGTTTTGATTTTTTTTAATAAAAGGAAGAGACAAAACAAGATACATAATTGTAAAAACACATAAAATTATAATGCAGCATGATAAGGTCACCATGAATTTTGTGATAGACCCAATTGCAAAACCCAAGGTATATGATCTTATGCAAATAACTTTGCTTCTATGTCCCAATTGCTTCAGTTTTGATTAAGATAAGTCCTACACAGAGCTCAGAATATGATAGGTAGGCAATTAAGTATATTATGGACTTAAGAATACTATACCCAGGTCTGAGGTTGTGGCTCAGTGATAGAGCACCTGCCTCACATGTGTGAGGCTCTGGATTCAAGTTTCAGCACCACATATAAATAAATGAATAAAATAAAGTTCCATCAACTAAAAAAATAAAATATATGTATACATAAATACTCTTAGTACTAATATTCCTTAGAATGACAGATATGCTTATAAATAAATTCACTTATCTGAGTTGTACATATTTTTTAAAAAAACACTATACCCAACACAGTTGTTGCCATGAAGCATGCAAAGAACTCAATACTAGACAAGATAATAGAATCCATTCCAGTATGGCTCAGGTTAACAGAGCTGACCTGACTTGGAGAAATAAGTTCATTAGGCTGAGTTACAGTATCTAAAGGCAAGTTTGGGTCTAGCCAGTCTGTCATTTATATCAAAGGGGCTGGAACCAGAGGCCTAAAAAGGCAATAAAAATGTGATAGTACTCAGTTAAGTGGATAATAATTTGATTCACTCATGTTGAAACATAGCCTTAGCCATTAGCCAGGATCAAGAGAAACAAGGAATCAATGCCCCAGGACGAAGGATTCACACCATGCCAGGAGCTGGTCAGAGCCCTTGTGGTAGACTGAAAAATGTGCCTCCTCCCCCCACAAAAATATCTACATCAGATCTTTGAAATTTAACATGAGTTTATGTAGCAAAAACTGTCTTTGCAGATGTGATTAAGTTAAGGGACTTTTTAAAAGGATCCTGTAGTGAATAACCTGGGTAAGCCCTAAATGCAATCACTTGTATCCTTATAAAACAGACACACACAAAAATAAGGCAATGGGAAGACAGAGACAGAGTTCAGAATGATGGCTACAAGCCAAGGAACACCAAGGAATTCTAATGGACACCAGAGGATACAAGGAACAGATTCTCCCTCAGAACCTTCTGAAGAAGTATGGTCCTGGCCACACCTTCATTTCAGACCTCTGGCCTCCAGACCTGAGAGAATAAATTTCTGTTTTCAATGGTGATTTGTTATAGTAGCCCCGGGAAACTGCTACAGCCCTGGACCAGGGTTTGGCACTCAAAGTTTCAGTTCATGAAGAGAAGTGGAGTTCAATCCAAAGATAGGATAGAAACCATCATGCAAGAGTTCATGGAAAAGACAGCAGTGAGGCATTTTCTCTCTGGATACTAGACCTAGGACATCCGATTCCAGATCTAACCATGATGAGGAAGAGCAAGTCCTGGGTTGGCTCAGGAGTTAGTGAGTTCACTCTGCACTTAGAATTTTTCAGTAACCACAACCAAGCAGGGCAAATAGGAACTGATAGAGCAGACAGTGACTTTTTGGCAATAAATATCTTCTAGAACCAGACCACATGTAGTCAGAAATGTCAGTTTCAGAACAAAAGAACAAAATATTCAGAAAATATGCTGCTTCTGCTGTGGAAGAGATCTTTTCCATGGTCCTAGAATGATAGTTCCCTTCGTTCACAAGTCGGGCACATGCCAACACAGGGATGCAAAGATGAGCCAGGCCTTCCCCTCCTGGAGCTCACCAGCTTCCCCAACCCTTTTCTGTAGCCCCCATCTCCTGCCCCGGAGCTAAGACCTTCCTGTGTGCTCAGGAAAACTCTTTTTCATTCAAGAGCTTCTGAAACTTGAAAAGACCATATGTCCTCATATTAGTAAGAAAGGAGAACTGGGGGAAGGAGGAACTTATCCCTGTAGGATTCTGACTTACAAGTCTAAGAATCAGCCTGGTTATTAGCACATAAGAGATTACCTACCCCCCCCCCAAAAAAAACAAACCAGTATCATAATTTCTTAAAAGTCATGCATCTTCCTCCCTTCCTAAGAACTACTATAGCAGAAATAAATAAGCATCAATTATAATCATTGTCCTTCAGAAGCTTGAGTCCTCAAACATACTATGATATCTAGACATAGTCACTAATCTACAGAGCTGTGGGTGCTCTGTAGTGACACAGGCCAATGGAATTAAAGTTGAGAGGATGAGAGATCCTTTTATTTACTTTTAAGCCAGGCACAAAAGGATTCCAAAATATAGCAATCTGATATTAAATTTATATGAGCAATATTGTATAATAAAAAAGATAATACATGACACAATAAAAACCTCCAAAGAATCAAAGAATGTCTAAAGTATTTCACCTCTCTGACCTTTATTACTTTATTTTTAAAATGAAAAAAATATATACATAATCAAATATTCCTTGGACAGTTCATTGTAAGGTAGATACCAAGAGGTACCTTTATTAAGACCAGAAAGATTGGCTGACATGTGGCAACTGAGGAACAGAGCAATCTGGTCTGCTTAAAATCCCAGGTTCCTTCCTGAGAGCCAATATGGCCAATGGAAGTAAATGGAAAACTGATAGGCACCAAACCTAAACCCAGGTCTATGAGACATTCCCAATCACCTCTGCCAGTTTGTCTCTGCTTTCATTATAACACCTGGCTGAAATTCCTACTCCCCTCCCATATATCCTCAACAGAGCTTAACTTTCTAAAGGTTAAAAAATCATAAAGCAAAAAATGCTATGAAATGAAGAAGGGTGAAGATGGACTGGTACTCACAAAACTAGAATTTTAAAAAAATATATTTTAATACAAACACCTCAGAAAGAGGTTGGACCACTGACTCCTCAGAGGATTGATGGTTTGAACCACATACATTAGCACTTACCTCCTCAAGCTGATCTGTTTGTTGGTTGCTATGTGAATGTTGATAAAATATCCATTTCAGTGGGGTCAAAATTATATTACACTCTTATAGCACATCTGTGAATCCTGGCCTTTTGAACAAATGACCATAGTTCATTAGGCCTCCATGCTGTCAGAAGCTGCTTCCCAAATACCGACTTTGAACCTAGCTCTACCATATGGATGTACTGGATCAATGAAAAATGGTGTCTGAGAGGCCCCAAAGCATGAGAAGTTCTGGCAAAAAGTGACAGATTTTATCCCGGCTGCTGAAGAGAAATGTACTGAGACTAGAAAGACTAAGAAGGTGCACGCCTTCAGAACGTGTCTGTGGATCAAAATACACCCTCACAGATTCTTGGGAGAGCCCCTGGTGGCTGTGTTAACCTTGGCATTGTTATCATTATGAGAGTAGGCTCATTTCTGGCACCTAACATTGGACACATTGACAGCAACAGGGTTGATGGAAAAGGAAAGAATCTGTTTTGCAGTTAAAAAAAAAAAAAAACAGTTCTCAGACTTCTTGAGCCATTTGAAATCATGCCAGAGAAATACTTGATTTCAGCATTCTTAAACTCTCCGCGATGATGCCGCAAGTGGTGTCCCCCACGTGTGATGATGTATTTCAGAACCAGAGTTTTCTCAAGATGTTCCAAGCCTGCAGGCTCCTGATCCTTTTTCAAATTACCAGAATGATAGTATCCCAGTGAGAGTTGTGATTAGTCTAAACTCTCCACAGCTGTGAGAGACGAATGTACGAATTCCAATAAAGATTCTGCGTGTTCTGGACTGAATTTACCTACATGACAGTGAGGCCTAATTCAGGGGCTGCTTAAAAGAATTGGAGCTGCCATAATGCTATTCCATTTCTTCCACAACATGAGCCGCTGGGAGGGTTCGACTCTTTCAGGAGAATGCCTCCCTCACAATAGGGTCACTGCCTAGCAGTGGATATTTATTAAGCAATCCTGTGATGTGTGGGGAGAAGAGCAGGGTCGGGAAAATTAAATCTAAGTACATAGGAATTCAAAGAGGCCTTGCAACTCATTATATGAATAGCCAGGAGGATTATAAAACACCTTGTAACTGAAGGGGTTGGCCTGGAGCTACAGGGGACAACGGAACCAGCTGTATCACCACCTCTAACTCATTTATAAGAACACACAGACTCAGAGTATTCTTCAGTTACTTGGAAAAGCCCACAGAGCTTTGCATCCTTAATTTGGACACCTTTCCCCTAAACTATTTCCCCCCAAAACTAAGTGCATATAATAATACTTGACATGCTCGCTTTCACCTGTTGAATCATTGTATCATCTGAAGGCACTTCCTATTTTCCTTCATGAAACATCTGCAACATACTTTCCAAGACTGGCAACAAGGATTCACAATGGTCTAAACATACTACCAATCATAGAGATAAGAAAGAAGATTGCTCACTTTGGAAAACAAAAGCAAAAACCCAAACATATACATTTTTAAAAATTATCTTCTAATATGATTTGCACAAATGTAGAACCATCTAAAGCCATGTCAATATTCATTGTGTATATCCACCTATATTGTTTGGAGTCCAGTGAAGCATACCTTGGTATCACTTCTGACACCTGGAGATTTTAGTAGTGTACCATCATTTTACAGTTTGTCACAGAGCCACATCACATAGTTATGTGATATGTGGCATTTTTCCTTATAAACATTGAACTTCACTTTTCTCTCTCAAAAGCAAACCAGAAAGAACATGACTGAAGAAGTCAGGAAATCCACTGGAACTGAAAGAGGTATACACAAAATTCTCAAAATACTGAACTCTGAATGATCTACATATGATTTTTTTATTAAATAGGGAAAGGATAAAACAATATCCAATTTTTTTTTCTGGTGTTCATACAAACAAAACACACAAACTCAGAAACATTTCCTCTTTTATCTTTCCATGGTCTCTCATTGCAAATCTTCTACTTGCTAAGATACTCTTTTACCTACTGGTCTATATCACCTCAGATTTCATCTTTGCTAGAGAAAAATCTAATCATTAATTTAAGTCTATCAGACCGGACACTACTTTGCACTACTTTCTCCGGAACCAAGTTGCAAGGGAAACATTTTTTTTTCTTTTCTTTTCTTTTTTTTTTTTTTTACATTCTTCACAGAGCTATATTTTAAAAAAAAAAAAAAAAACTGTGAAATTCATATGGAAGGAGAAAAGGTCCTGATTTTACAAAGCTATCTTGAACATAAAGAACAAAGCTGGAGGCATCATGATACCTTATTTCAATCTATATTACAAAGTTATAGTAGTTAAACAGCAGGGTACTGAGAGAGAAATAAACACAACACCCAGTGGAACAGAACAGACATGCCAGAAATGAATCCATACATATAAGATCAATTGATTTTTTTTTCCAAATTTTAAAATTTTATTATTTTTTTTTAGAGGATAACATTTCATTTCTCTGGTTGTGAAACAGAATCATAACATACATGCAGTCATACATAAAGTTAGGGCAATGATGACCATCATATTCCACCACCTTTACTGTCCCCATGCCCCCTCCCCCCTTACACCCCTGTGAACAGAGCTCCTCTCTTGTTCCCATGTCCTTCCCCACATTATGGATCAGCATCCACTTATCAACGAGTACATTCGGCATTTGGTTTTCTGAGATTGGCTTACTTCACTTAGCATGATATTCTCCAACTCCATCCATTTACCTGCAAATGCCATAATTTTATTCTCTTTTATTGCTGAGTAATATTCCATTGTGTACATATACCACAGCTTCTTTATCCATTCATCTATCGAAGGGCATCTAGGTTGGTTCCACAGTTTAGCTATTGTGAATGGAGCTGCTATAAACATTAAAGTGACTGCGTCACTGTAATATGCTGTTTTTAAGTCTTCTGGGTATAGACCGAGGAGAGGGATAGCAGGCTCAAATGGTGGTTCCATTCCAAGTTTTCTAAGGAATCTCCATACTGCTTTCCAGATTGGTTGCACCAATTTGCAGTTCCACCAGCAATGTATGAGTGTGCCTTTTTCCCCATAACCCCGCCAACACTTACTGTTGTTTGTATTCTTGATAATTACAATTCTGACTGGCGTGAGATGAAATCTTAGGGCAGTTTTGATTTGCATTTCTCTGATTGCTAGAGATGTTGAACATTTTTTCATATGTCTGTTGATGGATTGTATATCTTCATCTGTGAAGTTTGTGTTCAGCTCTTTGGCCCATTTATTGATTGAGTTGTTGGTTTTTTTGGTGATAAGTTTTTTGAGTTCTTTATATATCCTGGAGATGAGTGCACTATCGGATGTGTGTGTGGCAAAGATTTGTTCCCAGAATGTTGGCTCTCTGTTCACTTCATTGATTATTTCTTTTGCTGAGAAGAAGCTTCTTAGTTTGAATCCATCCCATTTGTTGATTCTTGATTTTACTTCTTGTGCTATAGGAGTCTTGTTAAGGAAGTATGGTCCTAATCCGACATAATGAAGATTTGGGCCTATTTTTTCTTCTATTAGGCATTGGGTCTCTGGTCTGATTCCCAGGTCCTTGATCCACTTTGAGTTGAATTTTGTGCATGGTGAGAGATAGGGGTTTAGTTTCATTTTGCTGCATATGGATTTCCAGTTTTCCCAGCACCATTTGTTGAAGAGGCTGTCTTTTCTCTAGTGTACGTGTTTGGCTCCTTTATCTAGTATAAGGTAACTGTATGTAAGTGGGTTCGTCTCTGTGTCTTCTATTCTATACCATTGGTCTACATGTCTATTTTGGTGCCAGTACCATGCCATTTTTGTTACTATAGCTTTGTAGTATAATTTAAGGTCTGGTATTGTGATGCCTCCTGCTTCACTATTCTTGCTAAAGATTGCTTTGGCTAAGGGAAACATTTTCAAGTGGCTTTTTTCCTGTCTTTCTACTGGAGGCCAATTCCAGTACACTCACATAGCAAGGCAACTGGGATAGGGTGGGGGACTTTAGAAAATCGATGAGTGGGAAATCCTACAATGAGCCAAGATCCTAACAGCTAAACTACAGGGAGAATAACCAGAGCTGCTCTGCAGGAAAGAAGACTGTTGCTTTCCTGGTAATATTCAAAATTAGTCCAATAGTATCAGTAATGCTGTGCTAGTAAATGTTTAACAACTAGGTCTTGGGAGGGGAAAAAAAAAGCCATGCGTTGTAACATTTTTAATTCCCTGGTGTAAATACACCCACGATGGTTGATATCAAGTTCCCAAGGGACATCACTGAATGGGAAGGTAAGAAGAAATGCACAGTAGCAACTTACTGTATAAAACTTCAGATACGATAGATTAAAAACAAACTCTACAGCATAAATAACAGTAAAATAGAAATAACTAGAATAGGGGTTTGAATTTTACCCTGTTTTAAATATAATGTAACTAAGTTTTCATAATGTAAATTTAAATAATGGTTGCATTTAATGATTGCTTCCAAATCATCATATTTTAAAGATGGGCGCTAATGAGCAAGTACCATTCTCGAATACATCGTAGCATGTTGCTTTTGGGGACAATAAAGATATTCTGAACAACAAAATAAACAAATGAAACTAATAAATCATCAGATCGAACTATTTCCGGAGTTTCCAAGGGTGCAAACCTCTGTGCTAATCCACTTTAGAAACACTACTCAAAGCACAGGTTAGACGTGGAGAGTATAAGAATACCATTAAAGACAACAAGCTTATATTCGTATCATGCTTTACACTTTGCCGAAGTAGTATTTAATGGTACTGTGGGACATTTAAATAGGTAGGTGATCGCATTTTAATTCCTAGTGGATGAAGAGAGTCCTGGGAGCTATCAAAGAGATAAGCGGAGGGGTGGAACTCCGAGTGGTGCGTGGAATCAGGAGGGTGGTCGGCGGCCCACGGTTTCCGCTCCCCTACTAGAAAAGATTCCATCGCTGTGCAAGAAGGTGGATAGAGGTACAGCAGTCCAGGACGTTTCTTTCTCGCTCTAATTTTGGAGATTTCGCTAGATCTCTGTATTTCTGATGGATTAGAAAGAACTGGATGGCCACGTTCTATGAGTCTTTAAACAGCTAAAATGTAAGAGCCATGACATTCGAATATGCTCTTAAAAGAACAGCTTAGCAGTATTTTTCCATAGATCCAAACGTACCTGTTACTGCAGCATACGCTCATGCTTAGAGTCTACATAGAATCTTCCTGCTAAAATTAACATCAGCAGTAGTCGTGGCCGAGTGGTTAAGGCGATGGACTAGAAATCCATTGGGGTCTCCCCGCGCAGGTTCGAATCCTGCCGACTACGGGAAGGTAGAATTTTGCGATACAATGTGTTGTTTTGCTTTGGGACTGTCATCCTAATCTTATGCAGATAATAAACACATAATCTTAAGTAATTTATGAACAATTGCAACACATTGAGAACCCAAACGGAGGAGTCAACAAGGGTACTAGGACGAGAGTGCTTGTGGTTACAGCTTGGGGCCGAGAAAGGAATGGAAAGAGACTCGCCAAACTGGAAGGAAGAAAAGCAAAGCAAGGCAAGGTCACACAAGAACTGACAGCTCTGACTTCCAACTCTGCAGGAAGCCCGAGCCTAGACGACCCACCGCAGACTCCCCGGCGTACCCTTCTGCCCACCCGGCTCCGGACTGTCTCGGGCAGCAGCACAGCTCGCGCATGCGCGGGGGCGGGCCAAGAAGAGGGTGCGCGTGACGTGTCCTCCCGTTGCCCCTGGAAACCACGCGGCGCCACGGCCAGGGAAGTGAGGGAAAGACGTGACGATTCAAGATGGCGAAGGACCTGGATGAGCTCTTGGATGAAGTTGAATCCAAGTTTTGCAGACCCGACCCACTGAGACTGGGCATGGGCGAGCCGCCCAAGGGCTACGGCGACACCCACAGCAGCGACCGGAACCGAGCCGAGGCGAAAGAGAAGCTCAGGTTAACGGGCGGGAGGGGTGGGCTGTTCTGGTAAAAACCCCAAAGCCGCCCCGCCGCTGCACCCAAAACAGATGTGCCCGCGACCTCCAGCTCCCTTCGGCTTAGGGCCTTAGACCCTCTGTTCCCCACGGTCTATTCGGCGCCAGCCCGACCTGCTGTCCACGAGGATTTGGGCATCCCTTCACTGGCCCAGACTCCGCCCCCGGGCAGGGCCCTGGAAACTGGGCTCACCGACGCCCCGCCCCGGGGAGCTCGCGGCCCCCGCGCGGTGCGGTGCCAATCCGCGGAGTCCTAACGCGGGCAGTGATGCTGATCTGGCGCGCCTTTCCTTAGCCTCCAGGGGGGAGCGCTGACGCGAGCCAAATTTTGGCTCTGTGAGGCAGAGGTTCTTAGACCCTGATTACCCTCACAGAACGACCTACTGCCTCTGATGTCTTTACCCCAGCCAGTGCTTTGTCCGTTTGTTAAGGGGGGAGAAGACGATTCTGTTCTATCTGCCATTACCCGAGTTAAGTGAGATTAGATTCATGATAAAAGTTTAATTATTGTGAACAGTGTCTGTGTTAATTAGCTCACCAAGTTAAGGTACCCAGCAAATGTCAGGTATCTCCATAGAAATTTGGAGACAGTTCTTAAGTTTTCTGGGTTTTGACCCAAACAACTACCTTCAAATTTGCCAGCTTTTTACCGTTCCTACAGTCATTACATTATAGATCACCCTCGTTTGCTGCCTCTCCGCCCCACCAACCTAAAAAATATATATATATATCAGCATCATGTGAGTATTGTCCTTCGAAGTGATGACTTGGAAGGCCCGGCAGTAACTCATGCTAGAATCTTTTGTAAATTGCCTCTTGCCTAGAGTATTTAGGAAAGGGTTGTGAAATTACACAGAAGCAGCTTTGGATCAATCCAAAAATGTCATTCTTGCTAACTTGGCTACATCTGTTGTTTGGTTTGCATGTGTGATTTCTCAGACGTGTTACCCCATTCCATTGCTACCCAGGTCACCAGACTTACGTACAATAACATTTGTTTATAAAAATTCACTCTCAGAAGATTAAAACATTGAGTTATCCTAAGGACCAGAGTAGCATTTACATTGTGTGCAGCTTGAAGTCAGTATAATAGGAATCTGTTGAAAGAAGTTATATATATGTTTTAGTTGTAGGTGAACAGAATATCTTTATTTTATTTTTATGTGGTGCTGAGGATCGAACCCAGTGCCCCACGCCTGCTAGGCAGGCACGCTACCACTGGGCCATAACCCCAGCCCCTGAAAGAAGTTCTTAAATGTCACCTGCCCAGAATCTCCAATAGGAGAAACAAAACAAAATTGTGAAAATAGTGTAAAATCAATCAGAAAACTGAAAATACATTCCTAGCCTAAAAAAAGGAAGATAAAAACATTCAGAAGATTCTAAAGGAATTCAAAAACAAAAGGTCTAAAAATTAGTTGAGTACCAAACAGCATTTTAAAAAACTAAATGTAGAAACAACTAAAATGACTACTTTGAATGGATCCACTCCTATTTGGCTGAATGTATATGAAAATATCACGGTCATTAACTAGAATATTATCTTGTATGCTGGAATTCCTTATGTACCTTTGACTGCATATCTACACCTACCATGCCTTTCCCACCGAAGTGTTACTTTGCAAATTCTTTTGTTTTTATTTGTTCCTTTAGGGGATGGAGAGAATTTATCAAAGAGCTTTGCAGCCCTGTTCATCTTAGGAGAACTAACATGGAGGTGGATAGGGTGTCTTAGAGCAGGCAGCTCATAATGGAAAGAACAATGACTTATGTGGGTCCTCTCCAAGCAGTTTCTTTCATTCCTCCTTGCACTATTGGAATTCATCCATGTCCTTCTAGTACCCCATCCCACCTTAATACATTAGATTTTTTCAGTAAATTTGTAAGTTGCAGTGAATCAGTACTGTTGTCATTTGTGTTAAAACTTTTTATCTGGCAAGGTAGTTGGAAATTATGCAAGACAGCAACAAAGACACCTAAACCTAATACCAAATATAGTCCCTACCTGGTATATAATGTCACATATTAAAACTTTGCCTTGAGCCAAAATTGATATTTAAAAGCAAGGAAGCAGCTTATGTTGTGAATTTATTAACAGGAGATGGCCTACCAATTGTACAGCAATAAAACCTGTATCTTTTATGAGTTAAAATACTGAAATTACTTCTTGAAATGGTAGCTCTGCAGATAATACAGTAAATGACCATACTGCATCTGAATACCAGAAACAACTGCTAATGTAAAAGATAAAAAAAATGCAATTTGTGAAAGCGTTAAAAATGATAAAAAGAAATATGTGAGTAGTCTTTTAAAAAGATTGATATGCATTAAGTAAAACTGCAGTAGTAATAATGTAGTTCCAGATGATACAGATTAGAACATTTGAAAATAATATCATAATCTCTTACATATAAGAGGTTATGCTATAATAATAATAGCTAACATTTATTGAATCCTGTCCATGTGCTAAGTGCTTTTATGTGTCATTTAAACTCGACACCCCCATGTGGTGAATATTATTATCCTCATTTCACTGACCAAACCACATAGTTACTTTTCTAGAGTCATATTGCCAAATTAACCAGGACGTGGTAGATCTAAATTTAAGTCATATATATTCTTCTCACTTAATTATAAGTTGTGTTTATGGGTTTTTTTTAATTTTGAATGTATCTTCTCAGCAGAAACTATATCTTAAATCAAGATTAGAATGTAAAAAGCAAAGTAAGGGAGGGAACCAATAAAAATTATTAATAACTGATTATTAATATAAGATTAATACTTATTAATAATACTGATTATTAATATAATATTATTATAGCAGCAAAAGACAAAGTATACTGTCCTCTAAAATTATGATTTTTCAATGAAATGTTGGCATTCTTTTAATTATTATTACTGTTATAAAGCATAGGCACATGAAATTGTGTGATCTAATAAATGTTATGTGAGCTGCCAGTTTGGGTAGAGTTTGAATTCATCTGACCTTTGAAAATATGGCTCAACCACTAGATATTAGGCAGCAGTGCCTGGATTTTCTTAAATCAGATTAAATTATCTTATCCAAGCAGAATCAAAGAAGGGATGTATTCCTGATGTTACGAAATTTCAGAGTAAAAACATTCCAAAATTGGAGAGATGGACCAAAAAACCTTGTGTTCTAAAACAAATCATTTTATGATCCAATGAAGCTGATTTACAGTTTAGCTAAAGTGTTAGGTGTATGGAGTGTCCTATATTCCATTCCAAGCCTTTCCTTCTTTGATTTGTATGACATTGAGCAAGCTTCTGAATCTCTCAATGCCCTTTCTTCACCTAAAAATTGGGATAATAAAGATATCCTCTTGTAAAACCTTAGGACAGTACCTACCTGGCATTTAGTAAATATTTAGTAAATATTCTGTATTAAACAGAAGATCTGTGCAGGCACAGTTTGTACTAATAGTCCAGTGTTAACTTTGCCTGGAGAAGATAAAGAGATATTTGAGATATTCTGTGTAACACATTGTAATTTTTCCCCCTTTGGTCATTTGATTACGTGACCTTTGACTCTTCTAGTAAAGAGATACAGTTATTTGATTTACAGTGGAACCTTTTGTTTATAATATCAGGTCCTACTTAAAATTCTACATGTTTTATATTCTCTAAATAAATGCTTGATAATTTAGAAAAGTACATTCCCAATTTTCTCTTGAATATAATGCATAGGTTTAAATGTCATATTTTAAGTATGTAATAATAAAGTACATATGTGAATTTGTACTAATAAACTATCTTTGTCTCAGCAAACTTAGGCTGTGTCCATATCAAGAAAAATAATTAACATCACATTTATCCTTCTGTTATCAACCATAATAGTGGACTTTATACAAAACTTACTGACATTATCTTAAGCTTCAGGTGAGGGCTTTTGTTTGTCTGTTTTCTTTTCAGATCAACAGAAACATTAAAAAAAGAAGATGATCTTGACAGTCTTATTAATGAAATATTTGAAGAGCCCAATTTTGACAAAAAAAACTTCGTAAGTCAAATACTATAAATGTGCAGTAATTCTTTCATTATTTCAAGATATTAGCATGCAAACCTAAAGAAGGCAGAGTAGCTATCTATAGTCCTTTGAATTCTGAGACATGTAATTACTTAAATACATCATTCCACTTAAAGAAATATATAGAGCTGGGTGTGGTGGTGCAGCCTGTAGCTACTTACAAGGCCGAGGCAGGACTGTCACTTGAGACCAGCATGAGAAACATCAGTGAGACCCCATCTCTTAAAAAAAAAAAAAATACTACAACAAAGAGTTGGAGAGGAAATAAAATATTTATAATAATTGAAACTCTCACTGTGTGTTTCCCTCTTCATTTCTTAGCAAGAATAAGAAATTGGAAAAGCTGTTAGTGTACAAGTCAACTCACAGATGAAGTTGGTCACTTGTATTTATTTGTAATCTCTAAGAACACCAAAACCAGTTTTCACTATAGGAATGTGCTTAGCACTTTAGATGGACCATTGCTATTATTATATGAACCAATGAATAAATTGTAAATGTTTTATTAAATGTTTATATATCTCTTTTAAAAAGTCCATAAAATAACGTGACAGCAGTGTAGATACTGAATGTAACAGCTACCCTATTATGGACACATCTTAATATTTTACTGTATTTGCCTCTCTGGACTTTTTTTTTTTTTCTTGTAAGAAATGAAAATCAAGCCAAGTGCGGTGGCGCAAGCCTGTAATCCCAGCACTTAGGGAGGCTGAGACAGGAGAAGCATGAGTTCAAAGCCAGCCTCAGCAACGGTGAGGCGCTAAGCAGCTCAGTGAGACCCTGTCTCTACATAAAACACAAAATAGGGCTGGGGATGTGGCTCAGTGGTCGAGTGCCCCTGAGTTCAATCTCCAGTACCAAAAAAAAAAAAAAAAGAGAGAGAAATGAAAATCAGAGATATAGTTTAAGACCCCTCCAAATCTTACTCTACTGCCTTCCTTTCCAAAGGTAACCACTATCCTTTTCATTCATACTTTTGGATATTTTTATAACATATACATAAACCATAAGCAATTTTATCCATACACAATTGTCCACTGTGTGACTCTGCCACATTTTACTTATCCACTTTATTGGTGATAAACATTTAGGTTATTCCCAATTGTTTGTTATTACAGACAGTGCTTCACCAGATATCTTTACATGTCTTCTTTTACACATGTACAAGAATGTCCCTAGGATATATAAAGTAAGAAAAGGAATTCCTAGGTCATAAGGTATATTCATCTTCACCTTTTTACCCACTGCCTAATTGTTTTCTGAAGTGACTATATCATTTTATATTATTTTTCTCACCAGCAGTGTATGAGAGTTTGTATACTTTAGTGTTTATTGGTACAGTGTGTGAGAAACATTTGTTAATATTAAGAGATCAAATAAATGTAATTTACAAAGACCACAAAGAAAAAGTATCTTTAAAAAAAAAAAAAAAAAAGGTTATACCAGGGCTTTTTTTAAGGTAGAGAAGATTAAAATAAGACAGTGGACTGAAAATCACTAAGTTATAGTGGTATTAAGGATATAAATAGGGGCCACTTGTATTTGTGTCAACCAGACTAAAAATTAAATGACTAGTAATAGATTTTAAAGTCTGAATTTCTCTAAAAATTTTTTTTTTTTTTGGACTGGGATTGAACTCAGGAGCATTCCACCACTGAGCCATATCCCCGGCCCTATTTTGTATTTTATTTAGAGACGGGGTCTCACTGAATTGCTTTGCGCCTCGCCATTGCTGAGACTGGCTTTGAACTTATAATCCTCCTGCCTCAGCCTCCCAAGCTCTGGGATTATAGACATGCACCACCATGCCCAGCCTGAATTTCTCTAAATTGAACACTTTCAGTTCATCTGAGTTAAATTAATAAGCTGATGCCTAGTTAGTTGATCATGTCAACACAATAGCAATATTAAATATTCTGCAGACTACAGCCTAAGTGCTGAATAAGTGCATTGTAAATGCCAAATAGTAATGCTAAATAGTGGTACTAATTAATAACAAAAACGGTACATGTTTTTGATATTATTCATTAATCATCTGAGCAATTCATTATTTATTAACTACCATAGGGTACATCTCTGTATATGAGATATTATCTTCAGTTCAAGGTGTTTCTGAAAGAGAAAAAACATACTTTTTGACTTAGAGATATACTAATTTGAAAATGCTGAGGGAATAGCTCAATGATAGAACACTTCCCTCGCATACACAAAGCCCTGGATTTGATGCCCAGCACCATGCATGTGCACGTGCACACACAATGTGCACATTTATGTTCAGTTTTCCGGCCTTCAAGAAGGAAAGCAGGGGGGCTGGGGCTATGGCTCAGCGGTTGAGCGCTTGCCTCGCATACGTGAGGCACTGGGTTTGATCCTCAGCACCACATAAAATAAATAAAGATATTGTGTTCATCTACAACTAAACAAAATATTAAAAAAAAAAAAAAAAAAAAGAATGAAAGCAGGGGGGCTAGGATTGTAGCTCAGTGGTAGAACACTTGCCTCATATGCATGAGGCACTGGGTTCAATCCTCAGCACCATATAAAAATAAATAAAGATATTGTGTCCATCAACAGCTAAAAAAAAATTTAAAAAAAAAAAAGAATGGAAGCAGGTCTATGTAAAATATTTATTGGATGGATGTGGAAAAGAAGTACCATGAATGAATGATCCAAGCCCACATTGTCCTAAGGGTCCATATTATGCCCTGAAAGTACTACTTCTTACCCCAACCTCTGCTTTCCCATTGCATTTCTAAACCACTTCTCAGACCCACACCAGCAAGCCCAGGAACTAATAACAAATATAAGTGTGCCAACTTAGAGTCACAGTTGTGAGCCTGGATGATAACATGAAACATGCTCCCCAAGACAAAGAGAGACTCATGCACATTATTTTTCAGACTTGCACCAAAATTTTTTCTGTTCTGTTTAACATCAAATAAAAGAGTTAAGAGAATGTAAAATGAAATATGCTTGCCTCCATTAAACTCCCTCATCCACTAGGTAAAATGAAAACATGTCTCTGCATAGTTTAAATTGCCCTTTTTCCATCTCACTTCCTTCTTGGTGGTGGTCCTAGTATGTGGTTGGTTCTTGTTGTTTGGTACCATATACCAGTTAATACATAATAAATG
This sequence comes from Geosciurus inauris, assembly GCA_004024805.1. NCBI lineage: Eukaryota > Metazoa > Chordata > Mammalia > Rodentia > Sciuridae > Geosciurus > Geosciurus inauris. The sequence goes on from PVHX01004432.1 coordinate 76,956, forward strand.
CTTGCTAATGATATGATGTTGTGTAACCATATAGGAACTACTGTGTGGTTATGACTAGGTAGCTCTACATTTCCCTTGAACATCTATTGGCTGATACCATTCCAGCTGATCAAAATTAATATTTCTGAGGTTATACAGGAGTTTGGTTAGTTTATTTTTAGTTCAGATGAATACTGTTCATAGCCGTTAAAAATGAGTCTGAGGGGTTTTTTCCCTCCTCAATTGAATTTTTCCAGAATGAAGTTTTAAATAGAAGGCCTTTCATATTAAATCATTGAACTCTGATATTAACTGAAGAATTATAAAGTGACTCTAAATCTTAGCTTGCTAATAATGGCAGTATATCAATTTCCTAGACTGAAAGTTAGCATAGTAATTTCCAAATTCCTCAGGGAGTTTTACTTCCCTGTTGCCTTTAAAAGCTTTTGAATCTTGTTTTTATTTCAGATACTTAAAAATGATGCCACCAAAATTTTTATTTAAGTCATTAAAAAAATCCTTGTTGTAAAGTAAAGAATATTAATTTTCATGTTACATTTCTCTAAGTTACCCTTGGCCTTTTATTGTTTTGTTAACAGAAATTAAAATCTAAATCTTCAGGTAACACATCTGTCAGAGCTTCCATTCAAGGCCTCAGTAAAAGGTAAGTTGAGATTGCTTTGATGAATTACACTCTGGTGAACAAATACTATAAGCATAGTCTAGTCTATTTTGTTACCATTTTAAACAATGACATTGATGAACAAAGCACTGGTTTGGGCCTTCAGGAGAAAGACCTACAGCAATATCTTTATTGTTCTTATGGTCTGTGACCTGTTAGTGTAAAGGAAATTAAATGGGAGATTATTGCTATTGTAAATAATTTTCTGCCATGTTAGAAAAAAAAGTGTGAACAGTTTCTCAAAATTAATGTTCTGTTATATTCTTTAGTATTTAATTTGTCCCTTGCATTATTTGGCAAACACATTTTTCTATGACTCATTTTAACTCCTGAGTGTTCCAGAATGTATAGGTTATATCCAATAAAGCAGTGATCCTGTAATACATACCGCTTCTTTGAAATAGTTGGCTTGTTAGGGAAAATATACAATTTGATTACTAGAACATAGAGTCAGTCAATAAGGCCAAATTAACTTCTCATATTTCTTTTTTGTTGTGATTTCATGTTTCTCCACCTGTTGAACACGGCTAGTTGCAGCCCAGTGTACCTTGGTGGAAGCACTGTTCCATTTGGAATTGGAACAAATACTTCACAGAGGTAGGAAGTAACAGATATATATATTTTCTTTCTAGGTTTTTACAGATCGATGCCCTGTAGTTAAAATGTAGTTCTTATCATCTTGGCGTGAAGACATTTTATAATGAGAGGTTTATTTTATTAAGCCAGACACTGTTGAAATGTTTGTTATATTCTTGAGAGATAGCTGTTAAAAGCTGGGTGCTGGGTACGTATTGTTTATTGTGTTGATGCCCTTTTCTTTTTGTTCTTTTGCTTTTTGTTGTCATTGCTTCTTTTGATTTTGGTTTTGGTTTTGTGGTGCTGGGGACTGACCACAGCATCTTAGGCAAGTGCTGTACTACTGAATTATATCCCCAGCCCTGTTGATGCCCTTTTCTAAGCCCCACTTGAAGAGCTTGCATCACTCCAGTACTAGCTTGATTGTTTGTTTGTTTGTTTGTTTTCCAGAGCTAGGGATTGAACCCAGGGCCTCACTCATTCCATGCAAGCATTCTATTACTGAGCCATATCCCTAGTCCCCCAGCTTGATTTTCAAAGGGTACCAAGAGAAGGAGCTTCTTACCAACAGTGGAAACCAGTGGGTAAAGCCTGTGAAGCAGCACCACTACACAGCTTCAAAGAATGCCTTAGTCACAAAGATTCAGCCATACAGTTAGCATGAGAAGCTACTCAAAAAGTTCTCAAGACTGAGTCATACAATTGCATGTGGACCACATTTCTGGAGGACTGTTATACTAATAGAAGTAGACTCTAAAAAGACATTGTTGGAGAGTCGTGGTAGTATTAGTTTAGTTCCTAGAAAGAAAGATGGTAGGACTAAAGTAAAATTGGGAGTCTGGGGAGGCCCCCTACAGAAACACCAGGTAGCAAATAAGCTAAATCTACTGGGGTAGTGCCTGCTTTAAGTGCTCCTCATAAGAATTGACAGCAGTTGAACCATCATTTGTTGAGGACTATCTAAACAAAGAATTTTGTATACAAACTGGCTTAGAGCAGAATATGGCCTTGTTGCTCTTAATCCTGAATTACCTGTGTCAGCTCAATTGGACTCACCTTAGTCATTTCCAGAGCCTTGCCACCTCTAATCCAGGCTTCTGTCAAGTCACCCAGGAACTATTGCAGCTTCCCAGTTACCATCCACTTCCAGCTTCTCAAATTTCAGCCATGTATAGCATTCAAGATAACATCCCCAAAGTATTACTTTGAGCACTTCTCCCTATTCACAAGGCAAATGAGAATTGCCGTTTGTCTCACATTAACTCTAAGCTTGGTATTTATCAAATTGTCCTTCCTCTTTTCTCTTTAGTTCCTTCACCTGCAAGCAAAGCCTGAGTCAGCTATTCCAATAGAACACTTGTCATCTTCTACTTGCCACTTACATTTTTCTGCCTCTGGGTGTTTTTACATATGTTCCCTTTCTAATGCATAGCCCCTGCTTTAATTCACATACTACCGATTCGTTTTCTCATTCTATCTGAACTTTTTTCTTTTCCAAGTGCACTGAATGTCCACCCTAAGCTTTGTGCTAGTTTACAGAAAAAAAAAAAAGGAAAACACTGGTCAATAAAGGAACAGATAAAGAAGCAAATTATACCTGGATGGTAGAGCACCAGCCTGACATGAGCAAGGCCCTGAATGTGATCCCCAGCAAAAGAACAAAACAGAAGCAGCAGATGGTTACACTGGGGCATGAAGAGGAAGGGCTTTGATGACAGAGGCCTGCATCACTCTGCCACTCAAAAGCTACCAAACCTTTAGAAGGGACTTTATGTTCTAAAATTTCAGTTTGCTTGTCCCTAAAAACTAATTATGCTTCATGGAGATATTGTGAGGATGGAATGAAATAATATAATATATAATAGTTGTGCCCACAATGTAAAAGACAGCTAACTCCTACAAGTATGCTGGTTTATAATTATTTATGTCTTTCTCATCCAGCAGTCCTGCTTTCTTGCTGTGTTCTCTCAGGAGCAAGAATCCTATATTCTCCTACTACTTTTCCACTGTATCTCAGGAAATACATATCAGTGTTTACTTATAGATGCCTTCCAATTTTAAATAGGGTTTTTAAAAATGGTATATTCCACTGTATTTCCAAAGATAAATATTGCATTAAGATTTTAGTGTCCATAGTATGTGTGTGTGCACGCGCGTGCTTTGATATAGTTTTACTATATAGGAGTCTTGTTTTAGGTGAAATTTCAGTAGACAAAAGAACAGCCTATTTTTATTGCTCATATTGTTAATGATGTGAGAATGCCAAAATGTATCAAATACCATTCCTACAGGAGGAGATAGTGTGTGCTTATATATGCACAAATGTGTATATTCACAGGTCTTTTCTTCCTCACCCATCACAGAGATACAAATGATCAGCTGCCCCTTTCATGACGTAGAATCGCACATATAAAAAGTAAATACATTTATTCACCTGCCTATAAAACATTCTACATGTGAAGTCTTTTCTACTGTCCAGAGCACTTTTTTATATATGCATGTTGATTTGCCTACTCCACAGAAAAAGCAAAAAATGCAGCTAGGGCAGGAATTTTTAATTCTACTTTAAAAATGAGATTGAGGTACTAGTGTTAGGTTCATTAAGCACATATTAACCACCAGCTAGGTCCTAGGGATTAAATGAACAAATTATGATGAACAAATAAATGGATATTTCTCTGCTTTCAATGAGCTTTCAGTCTAGGTGAGGAGACAAACTTTAAATAGGTATTTTCACAAATGTACTTAATTTCCATTTAATGTGTGATATAAAGGGAAAGTATGGGTTACTGTAAGCATAGATAATGGGCACCCTAACTAATATGAAGGATCAGGGAATGCTTCCCTAACAGATAACATTTAATCAAACTACAATATGAAAAAAGAGGAGTTAAGCAGAGAGGGGACTGTTAGAGCCAGAGGATATACCCTGTTATAAGGTCCTTGAGATGGGAAGGGAGAGAGCGCTGCCCGGTAGACTAAAGCTGGATCCAGAGACATTTGGTTCGGGGTCCTAGAGTCCTTTGAAGAAATTTTAAAAATTATGTTCTATATGTAGTTAAAGCCATTGGGGGTTTTAGAGGGTGTTTTGTTTGTTTGGTTTTTGCAAATAGTGGTGACAATCTGATTTGTGTTTTGAAAAAAAAAAAAGTCATTTGGGCAGTTGTATGGAGTATGGCTTGGAATTTGGAGGGTTAACGATAGAAAAGGATGCAGGGAGACTAGTCAGCCAGCAGTAGTTGCAGTGGTCTAGGAAAGAGAGTGGCAGCTGTGACCTGAGTGGTGGCCGTGGCTCTATGGAAAAAGTATAAAATTTGAGATGTTTAGAATATAGAATTGGCAGAACTCTGTGACTAAATGGCAATAGTAGATAAGGAGGAAAATTATTAATGTCTCCTGGGTAGTATAGTGTGCTTTGCCCAGGGTCACATCCAGTTTTGCAAAGCAAGGACTCAAATTGGTAACTTGATTTCTAACCCATTATACTTTCTTAGTATACCGGTTTGCTGCATATAGTGTATGTAAGAGGAAGGAATCTTAACTGCTTTTGCTATTGCAGCTGCTGGTTTTTTTCAAACTGTCCAAATATCAAGACTCCCTAGTCCCAGCGTGTCAATCTGATAGGATTTATCTGAGAACCAGAGTCTGGGCAGAAGATGATATTAAGCTGTATTCTGGGCATTCCCACCACAAACATCTTTAAAGCCAGTTCTACTTAATAGGGCAAAAGGACAAAGCTGTTGGTGGCACTTTCATTTGTGTATTCCCTCCATATATTTGAGAGGAAACTTAGCAATTTATCTTTCACTAGAATCATGAATTTATATTAGATAAGTTTTTATTTGCAGAAAACTTTTTATGGTTCGACTTCAAATTTTTCAGCTTTACAATGGTGCAAAAGTGATGCGTGTTCAGTAATTATACTTAAGTTTTTGAATTTTGATCTTTTCCCAAGCTGGCAATAAGTGGTGTGACTGCCTTTCAGTGGTGGCAGTGGCAGCGAGCCACAGCCTCTGGCCAGTCACTAAACAAGAGGATGACGACCAATACTCTGGAGGTTATTGTGGTGCTGAGCTATGATGTTTGGTAGGTTAGGTGTGTTAAATGCATTTTTAACTTAGCATGAGTTTATCAGGATGTAACCTCTTTGTAATTTGAAGAGCATCTGTATATAGTTATGAAAGAGAAATACATTTAAGCCCTGAATAAGCACTGATATTATGTATGCCCATTGTATAAATTGAGTCTATTTGTCCTATTTGTTTTATTTATTTGATTTCTGGATAAACTCTGGTTTGGGGATAATGCTGAACACTTTGGAGTAGAAAATTTTGAGTCTTTCGCCCAGTTTGTGGAAAAGAGAAATATACTTGAAAGTGTGGTGATATTAATGAGTGGTATAAATAAAAACCAAGGCAATACTTTCAAGCCAATCAAATGTTACTTTATTAATTATTTCTAAACTACTTACAAGACTAAATTATTCCATAGACTAGTACTAATTATGATCTAATGGAGTGAATCGTAGCAGTGGAATGATTTCTTAGCTGCAAGTTAGTTTTATTTTTCTCACAGGACAGTGTTTGTAGGAAAATATGGTAGTGTGAATAGATTTGAATAAACTACTAAATTTTAAATTAAAAAGCTGTATTTAACATTATGGTTGAGATTTTACACATGTAAAATGTCAGGAAATTCTAAATAATAGTTCCCACAGCAGCAATAATTCAACCAAATTGCACATATGTATTAAGGCATTAAAGTTAACACTCTGTGCAGTCATGTAATAAACTATATATGCATAAGAAAGCAAGTTATGGTAGCTTTGGGAACCATCATTTTGCATTTCCTGACTTGTACATTCAAAATCTGAGTTCAGATGGGTACCAATGTAATTGTGTTGAATTTCCATACATACAAATACAACAGCATAAATTGCTAACAGTTTAAAAGAAAATGCAGACTTACTTGTGAAACTTGTGTAGGTTTTTAATTACCATTTTTAGTAATATTTTTAGAAATATGAAGCATTTTCAAACTTTCAGGCTAAAAAATATTTGCGATTTTGAAATTAACATATTTACGTTTTAGAGAAATAAGTATAAAAATATAATGATGGGTTTTATTTTTGTTTCAGAAATATGCTTATTGAAAAAATTTTAAAATATATACAGAATAAAATAATCTCCATCCTTTCTCTTCATTCCCACCACTGAAGAGCCAACCAGGGTTGGCTGTGTAGTATATAACTTTCCACCATGTTATTACTACTTTTTGCCCTGTTCTTACTAACTTACAACCACTTCTACAGGAAATTTTCTTTTTGCTTGTCTTTTCCCAAAATAAGATCATGCTGTAGCATATGTTAGTTACTATGCACCTTGCTTTGGATACCCCTCCAAGTCAGTAGATAAATCTAATTCTCTTTATTGGCTGCCTGATATACCTTATATAAATATACTTCATGTTGTTCAGACTTCTCCCTTTTATGTGTAGGGAAGGAAGATTCTGGGGATTGGACCCAGGGCCTTGCACATGCTAGGGAAGTGCTCTAGCAATAAGCTATATCCCAGTCCAGTCTTGTCTTTTTTTTTTTTTTTTTTTTTAGTTGTAGATGGACACAATATCTTTATTTCATTTATTTTTTATGTGGTGCTGAGGATCAAACCCAGTGACTCACGCATGCGAGGCAAGCGCTCTACCCCTGAGCCACAGCCCCAAACCCCTTTTTGATATATACTCAGTGGTATCTTTTTTGTCTCTAACTACTTCAACAATATAGTAATAAACTATACTTCAACAATAATGTAATAAACATTATTAAGATATGTATTTATATATTGGTGCTTTTATTTATATGTAATAAGTTACCCAAAACAGGATTAGTAGTACAATGATCAGGTATAATTTTATAACTTTTTTTGTAGTTGTAGATGGAATGCCTTTATTTGTTTATTTTTATGTCGTGCCAAGGATCAAACCCAGTACCTCACACATGCTAGGCAAGTGCTCTGCTACTGAGCTGCAGCCTCAGCCCCTAGGTAAAATTTTAATTTAAAACGTAATGCCAGTTTTTCCCCAAAATGTTATAGCAAGTTACATACCCACCAGAAATGTATGAGATTGCTAATTTTAACTTAATTGGTTAAAAAGATGTATCTCATGGTTGCTTTACATTTTAATCCTTTTTATAATATTTTAACTTTTTAACAAATACTTTATGCCAGGCAGTGTTATAATTATTTTACCAAAATTATGTTCTCATAATAATTCTATGAATTATGTAAATATCCCCATTTTACAGATAATAGAAACCAGTTCACAAAGAAGTTACTTGGCTACAGTTGCACCACTAGTAAATAATGGAATCGGCATTTGAATCCAGGTGCTCTGCATCTAGAATTCATGCTCTTTACTATTCTCCACTGCCTGTGTGATGATGGTGTTTATAGATTTTTTTTCTGTCATTTATAAGCACTTTTTGTATGGTACGGTATTTGACCATGTGTTGAAAATGTTTTCAACTCTATTATTGATTTTCACTTTTTTTGTATCTTAAAAATTCTTATTTCTTTTTAATTTTTATGATCAAATTTGTTCTGGCTTTTAAACACTTCAAACAATTGAGGTTTCTTTAAAGTAAATCAGAATTACTATACAAATCAAATTGCTTACAACAGCAACTCGTAATTCTTTTATACTTGCTTATATTATCATTTTACTCCTAAAGTTACTGTATAGTAATTACATAAATGTGTTTTAAAATTGCTTATCACTTCAATTTCTCAGGTACATTGAGTACCTATTATGTATTAAGCATCACTCTAGCAGTTCTGCCCTCTCTCCCCAACATCATCAAAATTTCACTCTACATTGCATCTCTGCCATCAGTACAAACATGCTCTTTCCCTCCCTTCTTAAATGTAATCTTTAAATGAGAAATTTTTAAAGAAACTGCTCTGATACACCTTCTCAGTGAGGTCCATACAGACCACCTTATTTAAAATTGCAATCCATCCCCTCCCAGTATTCCTAGTTTTCTTTACCTAATCTATTTAGTATTTCATTCAGTTTTCACCTTTTAACATATGTATAATTTAGTTTCATCTTTTACTAGAATCTAAGCTCCATGAAGACAGAATCTCACTAGCACATAGTAGGTTCTTAGTAAATACTTTTAAGTGGGTAAATGAATGTACACATGCCAAATATTAGAGAATGAAACAAATAAGATACTGTCCCAGCACTGAAGTAGTTTGTGGGAGAGAGAGATTCATTGCAATGTAGATTCTTTGATCAGAGGAATCCCTGGAAATTTCAATAGGAAGGGATCCACTTAAATAAGTCAGCTTAAGTGAAGAACTCCCTCAGATACAATTTTAAAACCATTGAATTGAATTAAAACCATTTTGTGTGTATAATATGTATGCATGTATCTGTCTGCAAGATGTTAGTAAATAGGTGTGTACAAACTTTAGAGATGTAAACAATTCTTAACATCAGATTAATCTGTACTTTTCTGTAGTTTACTTGATAATATGTAATATGTGGTATGTGCCATGAGTAAACCACCATATTATCATATTTAAACACACCAGTAATCTTTAATACACATTTCTTTTTCTCTAAACAGAGCATGTGACCATCTGCGTTGTATAGCCTGTGATTTCTGGATAGTGAGCTACAATGACTGTATGTGGGACAAATCATGCGATTATCTGTTTTTTAGGTAGGTTTCTAAAGCACATCACTCTATGAAATACAGTACTAAGAACTGTTACATTTTTCATTTTGCTGTATTGTTTTTGGTAAACTTGGCCAGATCATGTGACCTCCACCTCTTCAGTCTTTGTCTCATCCGTCTCTTCCTTTCCATCTGTCTGCTGTCAGCCTAAACAAGGATTTGTTTCTTCTTGATGAGAATACATAGCCTCCTCACTGATTTTAACGCCTACAGTCTCTTATTTCACACCATCCTTTCCTTGCTCAAAATTAAAGCATAGCTCTGAGTATGCCACTGTCCTGCCCAACACCCTTCTGCTCAGAGAATAATATTCAAATTCCTTAGCAGGCATTCAAGATCCTCATTATCCAGCCTTTGTCTGGCTTTCTCTTTCCACAGTATACTTCCTCTTCCTCTGCAAGATTTTACCTCCATCACAGTACTCAGTGCCCCCATTCCCTCTGTACAAGCTCCTCACCTCCTGGGACAGCTGCCCACCATTTTACCTTCCCAAACCCTTCTTATCCCTGAGAGACAATTTATCATGCATCTCCATGATTCCCTCACCTTTCTCAACTTGGAAGTAAACTCTTCCTTTGCTTTGAGTTCTCAGCTCTTACTGTTATATAAAATTGAAGATCTTAGACTGGTATATGGTTACCTTCCTTCTTATGGTCAAAACAATGGCTTCCTTGTTTTTATAATTTGTACATTTTTATACACTTCCAAAATATTGTAAAGGTGTTACAAGTTATAAAAGTATGTTTGGACTATATATTCATATTTGCAAATAAAAAGAGTTAAAGTTAATAAGTATGTGTATCATGCATTTTTGGCCTCCCCCAAGACCTGTGTGTAAACAAAGACTGTTTTCAGATACAAGCAATCAATATATATTGTAGCACCTTTCAGTTGCATAAAGTTAAAGATGAGAGGGCTGGGTATAATGCAGTGGTAGAGCATGTGCTTAGCATGAACACAACGCCCTGGGTTCAGTCCCCAGGACCATCAAAAAAGACAAAAAAAGAAAAGTATGAAAGGCTTCCTTCTCCACCTCTTCTGGTAGCCATCATCCTCAATAAGTTCATTAGCATCTCCCCTCATTTACCAATTTTTAAACTTTTTCATTTCAAAGACCACTCTGAACATCTTAGAACAGCTCTGCACTCACACATACACACACACATTCACATATACAAATGTATGGTAAAATTATAATTTGGGAGGTTTCACAGTTCCCACCCCAAATAAAGCCTAGTCCAGTCCCAAAATCCTAGGTTCAGAACCCCTACTCTTAGGTTTAGCCCATTTTTTATTCCCATAATTGGAAAAGTTAGCTCAATCAAGTTTTGCTTTGCTTTTCTGACTTCTCTAAACCTTCTGATATTTACTGTCTTCTGGCTAATCCAGTAAGTGATTAATAAATAATCCATGTATGTTACCAAGATGGACTTTGAATTTTTACAAAACTAGCATAGGATAATAAGATGCATGTAACATCAAAACAATGGCAAGCGTGGGCATAAAGTAAGCAAGTGGGTGACTTCATTGGTACTTGAGGAACTTGCAGTGTCTTAATCTCAATATAAGCACCAGTTGGTTTAATCTAGATTTTTAGCAGCCTGGCTTAAACTGCATACATTTAGATAAAAAATAAATACTAGAAGATTTATTATACTATTAAAAATAAGTAATTATTCTTTAAATGAGTGGAAAATACGATCTCAGCCCTCAAGATGCTTGGGAATATTTAGGAGATAAGAGAACAGAACAACTAAACAGTAAGGCCATCTCAGACAGACATAGATCATTGATAGATTTATTTTGCACAGCTTATTAGCAGTTCTTTTTCCAAAAACATTCAGCACCTAGTTGTGGCACTCTTGGGAACTAAGCTCATAAAGTGAAGAGGACCCAGTTTCTGCTCTTAAGTAATTTGCAATTCTGAGAGGGAGCCATCACAGATAACATCAGAATAGATTTTGAATTTTTCAGAGGTAACTGACTATTCTATGGGAACCAAGCCAGTTGAGACTCATGAAGTTTAATGAAGGGATATTGTGGTAATCAGTGGGAAAGAAAGATAGATCTGGATTATGAGGAGGGTAAAGAGGAGTAGACATGATGTATTTGAGAGATTTTAAAGGTTGTCCTGGCCATAGACTATGACAGACAAGTTTCATTTAGATGAGTCCTAGGCCTCTATCTTACATAGATGGACTATGATACTGTCCATTGAAATTCAAGAACAAATTTAGAGGAAGAAGCTATATGTTCATTTATGGGAACTGTTAAAAACTGTCTCTGAAGGGAGGAAATGTTATCTGTAAAGTGGTAGTTGAAGCCATGAGATTGGACAGTATTACCCAAGAGGGCCACTTGGAAGGCTGTCAGTGAATGCAGAGTTAAGGATCATTTGGTTAAAGAGGAGACACTTTGAGGTTTCTGTTGTGAGGGAAAGGGTAGACATGAGTGGGGACAGGTATTTGAGTAGAGGGGTTCCAAGTGCTGATGGAAAAAGGAGCCTGTACCTATACTTAATCTAAATGTGAGTGGATTATGCTTTAGTGTATTTATAAATGATGGATTCAGTTTCTAAAATTAAACTTTTTATTTGCAATTTTCAAAAGAAAAAAAAAAAAGAGCTGGGCATGGTGGTGCACGCCTGTAATCCCAGCCCTTTGGAAGGCTGAGATAGGAGAATCACAAGTTCAAAGCCAGCCTCAGCAACGGTGAGGCACTAAGCAATTCAGTGAGACCCTGTCTCTACATAAAACACAAAATAGCTGGGATGTGGCTCAGTGGTCAAGTACCCCTGAGTTGAATCCCTGGTACCAAAAAAAGAAAAGAAAAAGGAGCCTTGAATAGGAAAAGGAGGACCACTTCCCTGGCACTGGAGGGAGAGTGGTAAGAAACAGATGTATTCAGGGAGAGCTCCCTAGGAAATGGAAGGCTTTTCGTATCTCCTGGCCTGATTTGAGAATGAGGATGTGATCTGCTGCAGGTAAAGTTGTGGAAGGCAAGTGAAACTCGAGGAGAGATGGGACCAGTCACTGAAGGAAACCAGAAGTGGGCAAAAGACCACTTTTTGGTGACCAGAGACAAGTTGAAAGGTTTGCAGAGTACCATTGAATGTTCCATGAAACAAAAACATTTTGTATTTCCAGTGGAGTCAGTCTGCACATTTGTCACAGCATGAAATTCTGTGCAGTTGTTGAATTGCCATATTTTACAGATAAGGGAAATAAGTGTATCCTAGCTTTGACAAGTTCTAGAACTTTATAAAAGAAACATAAGCTATAATTATTGACACCCTGCCATTATAGCTAAGTAAAAAAAAATGCTTTTATTTTTCTATTAAATCATGTATCTTAAGGGAAAATAGCAGAATGATTTTTAAACTTTTAAGATATATTCTTCTTTAAAAGTACTGAAATGGCCTAGCATGTGTTAGGTCCTGGGTTCAATGCCCAGCACTGGAGAAAAAAGAAAGAAAACCACTTAAATGTATTAATTAGCTCTCTGGATATTCATGATTTCTATTCCTAAAATATCTAAGTAAGGATTTAGTCAAGTACCAAATGTTGAAAATGTCAAAAAAAAAATAATGCAGATTAAACAAAGGACACCATTTCCTCATTTAACCAACTTAGTTTGGGTGGGTTTTTTTTTTTTACTTTTCTGATAAAACTTATCATTTCTTCCCCTAATTCACCATAACCTTATCAAGGGCACTTAGCTGGTCAGAGTCTCAGTTTACTAAAATCAGACAGGTCTAGAAAATCATGTTACCTTCTGACCTTCCTAAATTATGCCTGAATTTTATACAATACAGTACCGAATGTTTTCCCCATTGACCACCAGAGGGCACTTTAGAGCCTGCCATCTATTGCAGTGATAGCCACAAGTAATGGATAACACTTTTTTTTGTATTTATACTGTATTTTTATCATTTCATTTTGTATTTTTTCATTATTTCATTTAATTTGTCCATTTTTCTTTGCCATAAAATGTTCACATAAATTTAGTACATGAATTATTAAAATCATAATTTTATTTAATAAACTTATAACTTCTGTATCCTTTTGTATAATAGCATCAAATCTGGTTATCATTTTTATGATAGTCTTGCTCATTGATTTAACATTCTTTAACATTTATTTCAGGATAGCATTTACTTTGTTGCTGATAGTATAAGAAGAAAATCACTGAAGCAGATGAAAGATATAGTCTGAGACCAAAATACAGAATTAACAGGCACTTTTTCCTCTGTTAATGAAAATTTCCTATAGTTAATTCATCAGAAGCCTGTTGCCTTCAGGCCTCTTAAGCTCTCTACATTTTCCATAGTGTCAACTTTTATAGCAGAGGTGTCTGAGATAGAAGGTACGCCACCGTCTTTCCTACTCTGTTCTCACTCACGTTGCGTCTGATAGGACAGATCAAAAATTCATCCCTTACTGTTTTTGTGTTCTACTGCACCATTAATAACCAGGCCTAGGGACTCACCTTTTAAAAGTAATGAATATGAAAGAAATCCTTCAGAAGTGAACACTTCAGAAAGTAAAACCTGTCTTCTATTAGTGTGAAGGGGCCAAGGTTGTTTAGTGTTCAAATACTGTAAAAATAGGAAAATAAAGCGATTATAACCTTTTTTGTATAATTAAGCACTGAATACAGCTGCCGTGCTAAAGCCTTCCTTTGTTGCTAATAGGAACAACATGCCAGAATTCCACAAATTAAAAACAAAGTTGGTGAAGAAGAAAGGAGCACGGGCATATGCATGCCAGTGCAGCTGGAGAACTGCTGAAGAACTGACCGAACTGCAGACAGATCATCAGCTTCGTTGGGTTTGCGGCAAACATTGAGAACGTACCCTTTGACATCCCGACAAATGCCTCTATGAGAGCAGCCTCTGGTCTTCGTCATGTTTAGGTAAAGGCACATATGATATTATGCCATTTGGAAAAAGACAGTGAATTTCATGTACCTATGCAAATTTTTGAAGATCAAGTGGACTGGGGAAGATAATATAACACTTTAGAATTATTCCTTTTTGATGGATGTTTCACTTAGTGAGACAATATCTAACTTCTTTGCTCACCTGTCTCCTGTTAAATGGAAGTTTAATGAGGGCATTTCATACTAACATGTAGCCTTTCATGAGCAACCGAGGCATTGACTGCTCAGACACTTGGTGTAAACATTTCTCACCTAGGTTAAAGGGGATGGAGCTGACCAGGGCACAGAGTCATTGTAGGATTGGTTATGGCACTTCCTCCAGTCATTTCTGTTGTTGCCAAAGATAACTTAGACATCTCAAAAACTAGATAGGCGGCTAACAGAAGGGCTGTCAGGAGTGCAGGTTGTTATAAAACACTGCCTTATTCCTCACCAGCTTAAAGCATGTATACACAATAATGACAAGTATATGTCACCAGTTTTAGCTTATTTCTCCTCCTTTTGTTCATTTAGGTTTTAAAAGTTACTTAGCAAATATCCATTTATATATAGAAATAAATTTTTTCAGTGGACCCTAAATCCACAAAAATCCTGATACAAACAGGTCATTGTTAGATTTTCAAGTACTCTCTATTCTTTAATGCTTATGGTTCTGTCAAGTAAGCAAGTAAAATGATTTTTTTCAGGCAGCCCGTGGACTTTTCTGGTGGAACCAGACTGATATTTATTAGATGAATACATGAAAAGGGAAATAAAGCGTAACAACCCAGCAGGTATCCTGTTGGGTTCCTTCTTGATGTCACTAAGCAGCATGTTCAGAAAATCATTGACTTCAAAGTTTCCAGTTCCTAGCACCCGTGGGAGAATCCAAGGGCTTTCCAATCTACCAAAAACTCTTTACTGCAAGTGTCTAAAATTTGATTCAAATGTGTAACACAAGGCACACTGAAAGGGAGTCATTTTTAGCAAAGTTATGATCTTCTTGGTCTTATGCTGACCCTATTCCAGCTACTCTACAGAAGCAAGGAACATCTACCTAGTCATTAAAAGCCTTTTCCTAGCCATGACACATTTGCATACTTGTAAAACTTTAGTAATCCTAGCATTGCAGTAGAACAAACCTCAACATGACCGATGCTCAAATTTGTGTATCAAGGACATGTTTATAGATTTTATCTTTCGATAAAATTTTTTACTCCCCAAAATTGTATGTCTTTGTAATTGTGTCAGAAATATAGCAGGATTTAGATTGAAGTCATCTATTCCAAAAATTGCTAAACAACAAGATTCATATTCCAAATCTCATGGGATTTGTCATGTTAGTCATAATGGTGATGACTTCTGTTTATTCCAGTTAGCAATTTTGCTAAATCATCAATTTAAAAAAATATTTTTCACTTATTTTCCTACTAGATGGATGAAAATATCCCTCTCATTTTTTCTTTTTCATTGTAACTATCCTAAAATCTGGACACATTACCTGTGTTTGGCATTCTATAACAATCATAATTCTGTAATGTCAGAAATATCTGAGTTTCAATTTTTATTGAGTTTATAAGCATTTTAGTATTGTACTATTTTAATCTAAAATGTATAAAGAATATAACATTTATAATTACCTATTGTAATTTAAGCTAAAATGCAACTACTTTAGTATCAATATAGAAGAAAAACATAGTTTCTAGTCAACTATAATTTTAAAACACATACTCTATAAAAGTTCTAAGATATTCCTATTTTCAGTATTTATGATAATTTCCTACCTTTAGCAAGTATCTGTTGTGAAGCCAGGTAACTACTTTCTTTGAACTGTATTATACCCTCAGGCCCTCATGCTGCCTAGAAATGAGTAAATAAATAGCTCTATTCTGTATTTTTACTTTAGAGTAAAGTATTCATATGGGCATTATTTGAATTTTGGTATTTTTTTAATGTCAACAAGAAAGTTTCCAGCTATCCAGCTGAACAATTTATTTACATTAGATAGAGAGCAGCATGCTGCAGTTTTTTTCAACAAGGATAAGGAATAAACACGCATGAATTTTTCAGGCTTTTAATCCATTCATTGCATTGGCATTTCCTAGTAAATTTGAACCTGTCCATACTCAACAACACAACAGTTTTTTTCCAGTGAGTACAAAATTTATGAAGTGATAAAACCTTGATAGAAAAAAAAAAAAACTGAAAATGCCAACATCATCAAAAAATAAACTTAGAACAACTCAAGTCCCTTGAAGAGTAGAATGGGTGATAAAACTGGGTGACATACACCCTCACATGGCAGCAAATGTGCATGCTATAAATTTAAGTGCATGTGTACCTGTACATATGTGCCCAGACATGCACAAATGAGCACAGCTGACCAGTCAAAGGAGCAGATCCAAGTTCAAGAACAGACCAGGTTGATATGATACACATCCAGATGTCAAGAAGCTTACAAGCCGGGCGCGGTGGCACACGCCTCTAATCCTAGCCCTTTGGGAGGCTGAGACGAGAGAATCAAGAGTTCAAAGCCAACCTCACATATGCAAGGCACTAAGCAACTCAGTGAGACCCTGTCTCTACATAAAACACAAAAATAGGGCTGGGGATGTGGCTCAGTGGTCGAATACCCCTGAGTTCAATCCTCGGTACCAAAAAAAGAAATTTAGAATCCTTTTCTTGGGCCAAAGGTGGACATAGACTGTGAATCAATATCACTTACCCTACTTTTCTTACTGACCTAATATTTTTCAACATGAAAAAAAAAATTTTTGTGTGTGTCCAAAGTACTATGATGAAGCTCAGCAATAAATTTCAAATATTGATGTTTACTTCTTCAGCTGTTATGCTTTTGTTTTGTTTGTTTGGTACTGGGGATTGAACCCAGGGCCTTTCACATACTAGGCAAGTAGTCTACCACAAGCTACATCTACATCCCCAGAGGTTTTTGTTTGTTTTTTGTTTTTTTGAGAAGGATCTCACTAAGTAGCCCAGGCTTGAACTTTCTACCCTCCTGCCTCAGCCTAAGAAGTTGGGATTATAGGCATGCATTATCATACCTAGCAGCTGTTAGGTTTTAATAAAATCTTTTATCAGACAACATTCTGTTCCCAGCAATAAGCTCTGTCTCTTGTTTAAAATAGTCCTGAAGCAAAGAAAAAGTTCAAAATACACAGTATCTTTAAAGGTTTTGCTTCATATTATTTTGGGTTTGTGAAACAATTGTGTGCCCTGTTTTAATAATTAAATTTGTCTTCAAATGCCTTGAAATAGTGAATAACAAAATAAAGTTATAGAATCACAGTTCAGAGTCTTGTTCCTTAGAAAACTATTTGACTTTGGGGTCTATTTTTGCTTCATCTGTATTAATACTGGTATCTCTTTTGAAAGCTGTTTGTAAGGAATGAATCGTGAAACATGAAAATGACTAGTACAGTGTTTGGTTCAAAATAAGTGCTTAACAAATGTTCTCATTTTTCCCTTCTAAAATAAATATTATCTAAGTGAAAGTAGTACAGCATATTTCTTAAAACAGATCATTTCACACCTTCGCTATTCATTTCCTATGAGAAAGGCCATGATACTTTTTTATTTTATATCTAGTAAGTGTAAACCTGGTCTTTTTAATTTTATATAAGTTGAAGCTATTTCCTTAAAAGAAAAAAAAAAAATGCTCCCCCTGCCCTGCGTCTTCCTTTCTGGCTTAAATCTACATGGACCATCATGAAGGCATTCCAGGCCCACTATAGTATCCTTTTAACTTCCTCTTCCTGTTTTTCCCCCTGCTCCTGCCAAACTTCCTGCCACTGTCCTCAGCTACACCTTACATTTTACTGCTCTCCCTCATCTTATCCTATCAAAATACAACTCACTTTTCCGAGCCATTATCTTGTACATCATTGGTTCTCAAAGTGGGCTCCTCTCTCAGGGAGTCCCCACTTTCATGGGGCTAAATTTATTTTCATAACCCTCAGACATGAACTGCTTTTTCAGTGTAGACATTTGACTGATGATGCAAATGGTACGTCAAACTGCTGGCGCCCTACTTAGCACCATTTAAGGCAGTGGTACCATGCAGGCACTTGCAGTTTTAAGAAAGCCAGTTTCATTTAAGAATGTTCCTGATGAGGCAGTAAAAATGAACTTTATTAATCTCAGCCTTCAAATATACCTTTTTTAATATTGTGTGACTAAATGGAAGGTATGTATAAAGCACTGTGCAATCAATCGCCTTGTGAGTTGAACAAACTGCTTTTCTCATGGAACCCAGTTTTGCTCCAAAAAACATTTGGCAAACTATCGGAATTCAGAAAATTAATAAAGTGATTCACTTCCCAATAAATAAATGAGAGTACTGTAAGCCAAAATAAGAATTTTGGAAAACTTGTATCCACCACAGTGAGCATGACAGCTTCCCCGATATGTAGATTCTTTCCTGATGAGACTACTGGTGAGAGTAGCAAGTGAGTTTTTTTATACTGTATAATGAAATGTGATAGTATTTGGAAGATCTGTATAATCAGCAAAAATATTGCCAAATGACTGCATGATATAACGAAAGTATGCTTAATGCAGGATAGACCGATGTATTTGAACATAACAGTACTAGGTTCATTTGATAAGGATTTTGGTTTCATTGTAGCTAACTTTAAAGAAACTAGCACATGTTGAGTTTATCTGAAAAGACTATTAAAATACTGTTCTCTTTCCAACTATGTGTCTGCACCAGGCCATATTTTCTTTTAAGGCTTCCACCAAAGCCTGTCTGAAGAGAGTGACTGCAGCAATAGATATGAAAATTCAGCTGTCGTGTATTATGCCAAAGTTCAAGTCTTTAAACTCATTGGCAGAAATGCAAAACAAATTCTGCTCTTCCCACTACATTTGTTTTGGAAAATATAATTATTTTCCTAAAAATGTTATAATGTGTAATGAGTATTTTTTTAAGTTAATATGCAGTATCAATATGTATTTTCAATGCTGTTTTAATTTCCAACATATGCAGGTTTATATTTATGCATATTTCTTATGTAATATTACATTTAAAAACACTCTTTGGGATTCACAATAATTCTTAAGAGCCTAAAAGGATGCTGAGACTACAAACGTTGAGAACTCATACACCATCCCGATTGTCCTCCTCCTCACACCGCACCTCTGCTTAAAGGTGTGATTTCTCCCCCCTTCCTTCTGCTTCCACACTTTCTATTTCTCATATAGTATCTCACATTGTGGTTATTTGTGTGCTTGCTGTATTCATCTTGGACATTAGACCTCAAGCTCTTTAAAGACTCTCAATGCCAGAGGGGAAACTGAGACAATCATGCCACTAGCTTCTTGGGGCACTGTAAGCCACTGTGTCTTTAGGTTCATCAGTAAAATAAGAATTGGATTGAATGATATATAAATTTCCTTGTAGCTTAAAATGATACAAATACTGTTCCTCTAAAAATAAAAAAAAGTACTTTGGTGGGCTGAGGATGTAGTTCAGTGGTAGAGCACTTGCCTACATGCACAAGGCCCCAGGTTCCATCCCCAGCACCTTCAAAGAAAAATTAAAAAATAAATACCTCGGTAAACCCAGCATTGTCCCAGCCACACCTTGGAAGATGTGGTATGTATAGTGGGGAAGAGACTAGAATCAGAGATTAGGGAGACACAGGTTTCTAAATTACACCAGCTGTGTGCTCTCAGTGAGTGGAGAAAAGAAGGGACTCAACTTGCTCTTGAGATGAGCAGGGAGATCTCGCAGACACAAGTCTGTGCCTCCTCACAGGGGACAGGCATTTAAGTCAGGTTGGAGAGAAGTCATTTCTTCCTCCTTATAGATGATTCTTAAGTTGTCCTCACGGAGGCTAGAGAGTTAGTAAGGAACTAGGAACATTTTTTAAAAAGTGAAAGAACCAAGTGGTGCCTGCCTGTAATCTCAGCAACTCTGGAGGCTGAGGCACATCAAGGCCATCCTGAGAATTTAATGAGACCCAGTCTCAAAAAATAAAAAGGAAAGGGGATGTAGGTCAGTGGTAGAGAGCCCCTGGGTTCAATCCCTAGCTAGTACAAAAATAAAAATAAAAAATAATAATAAATAAGGAACAGCATGCACTGAGGCAGCAGACTGCTTGATGTGTTTCAGGAATCACCAGTAAATCGATGTGGCTTGATTTTCACGTTGAATGGGGGCAAAGAGAATGGTAAGAGCCAAAGCTGCACTAGTGAGATGAGTAGGACTGAATTAAGAACTAAACCTGTCCCATTTGTCCCACAGATACAAACTGGACTAATTAGAAGCAGCAATTGAGAGAAAAAAATAACACGTTTTTCAAGTGACACACATTCCACATGTGACACTCTTATTTAGGAAGACTGTTGAACTCAAGAATGACATCCCACCCCGAGAATGAAAGAAGCCAGGGAGTTAGTCCTAAGAAGCCGTGTTCAGTCAGGGCATGAGGAGTTTACTTCCCATGAGCTAGGCATTTAAGCAGAGTTGGTCAGAAGGCAGCAGGGGGGGAAGTTGGGGGAAGCAGCAGATGGGAAGAGCAGAGCTGTATTGAGAGGAAAGCCTGGAAGGAACTTATATTTCAACCAAAAAGACAATAGGGATCAAAGCCATGGGGGTATTGACCTGCTCAAAGACCTAACTGAAACTGGTCTCTACTAGAAAGAAGAGGGTTTTGTGTGTGTGACATAGGCTCAGATTCACCCTGGGTGGTGACCCAGACTGCTAGAATATAGTTTATCAGAGCCAGTGCAGGGGGGCGTTGCTTTTTGTTTTGTTTTTCTTGGTTGATTGGTTTTTTATTTTGCATCCAGGCCACAGGCTACATCCTTTGCTCTCTTGATTTCAATAGGATCCAAATTGTTAAGAGACTGTATAGTTCATCTCTGACTACAGAAGTACCCAGCATCCAAGAGAAAAAAATGGGCTCAAGTATAGTCATTGTCTCAGATGGCCATGTACAGGTGATGGGTACATGAGCATGGGGCCTAAGGACATTATTTCTTATCAAGAATTTATTTATTCATTAGAACAAGTTCGTATCAAGAGACAGAGGACTGTAAGACAAAGATGTATGGAAAAGACTGAGGGCCCAAGCATCAGTTTTGCTGAAGATCAAAATCAGAGGAGAGGCAAGAAACAGGGACCCATGCAATAGTTTCATATTATTCTTACTTACACATATAGAAACTAAGGCACAAAGAACTTGCCCAAAATCATGTAAATAACAGAAGAGCATTCAAACCTGTATCAAGTGACACACATTATAAACCTATATCAAGTGACACACATTCAAACCTATATCAAGTGACACACACTATATCAAGTGACAGCATAAAAGGAAGAAGTTGCTCTCTGTGAGATGAGCTGGAACAGAACCTCAGCGAGTAACATGGGGCTTTTTCCCAAGTATGTCCCTGCACAGCCCTGATGGGCTAACAGGAGCATATCCTGGACCTCAAGAATATACACTCCGACTTTGCTATGAACATATTTTCAGATATTTTGTGTGGTTTTATTTAAAGGAAGCAAGATACAGTGCTCATGAGCTCAGCTTCAGACAGTCTTCCAGGGCCCGTGATGAGAAGCAGCCCAAGTGGTGTGCAGCAGGGAAGAGTTCTGCAACCATCGGTCACGTCTGCCATGGGCTCACGAATGAGGGAAGAGAGATGGCCATGGATTTGACAACTGTGGGACAGGCTTGCAGCCTAGGTTCTTGTCCAACTCCGTTCTCAACCCTGTCTTTAGAGGGGATCAGCAGAAGAGCCTTTAAAAGTACCCATATCCAAGGTCCATTCCCAGAAAAGTCTGATCAACTTGTCTGCAGTGAGACCCAAGCATCAGTGCCATTTAAAACTCCCCTTCTAGTGTGCAGCCGAGGGAGAAAGCCACTGACTGCAATAGGACCTTCGGTGTGTCGCTTTCCTCTTTGGGCTTTAGTATCCTCAACGCTAAAAATACACATATTTTTTTTTTCCTAAGAGCGCTTATATTCCAGTATAAAATCATGAGCTAACACTGAGTGGTTTTAATATCCCAAGATTAAGCTTTCATGAATCTCTTGTCATTATGTAACCTATCTGAAATGATGATTCCATTTAGGGTTCAATGTGTATTTTCTTCAGTGTTTCCCTAGAAAGAATAGTGTTAATGTCAAGGTCCAAGTTTTGAATCCCATAATTAATAGAGATGGAGAAGAACAGAGCAGTATTCACCTTACATGGGAAAGAATAGCAACCTTCAAATGTGGACAATGCAAACCTCTCTCCAATAGAAGCATCGCCTCAGAGCGTTTGACTGCCACCATCTTCCATGGCAAACAGAGCTTTTAATAACAATATTATGTAGAAAGATGGACTCTGGAAAGCAGATGGAAAACAATTTTAAGTCAATAGAGAAAATTTACATAACTTAGAAGCCAATGTAAGTTCTTATATTCAGGATTTTCTTTTTAATTTAACATCCACAAGGTGCGTAGAGAAAATTGAAAGATTTGTTTGCAAAGAATATAAAGCTTTATTTTTACATTTTTTTTCTTGAGGACTAGGGGGTTAAACAAGATTTTTCCTAGTGGGTTGAGGCATATCCTATTATATATACCTTCAGCCTTAGCTGGAAAGATTAGAAATGACTCATTCGGCACTGGAAAAACCCAGAAAATGTTTTTCAAGCCTCTTTCCCTCTGGCCTGTGCAGCTGACTATGTGCTGAAAACCACTTGGACTTGTTTCCACAAGATTTTATGGAGGAGTTTTAGGTATTTAATTTAGTTACCAGCACAAATTTTTTCTGAAATATCCCAGATCCAGTGATAACCCCATTTCTACTTACTCCTCACCTCACTTAATGCAGCAGCTTCTGTAGGGTGAGACTTAGCTGACTCATGGGGTAAGAAAAAGATACCTCCACTACTATAGGATATTGTTAACAACAGCAGGCAGGTTCCATGCAGAATGAAACATGTTTTAGAAAAGTGTTTTGGGTGCCTTCCCCAGAGACCAAAACCAATGGAGAACTGAGATGTGGTCCTCAGGGGATGGGCAGGAATGGATTATCTGACCCATAAGCGCACCTGTAAAGGCATAGATAATGTGTGTACTCACAAGGCACAGTGCTGTGTCCACAGAGGAGCTCCATGCTACTTCTTGCCTTTGCCCCATGAGTCAGCTGAGTCTCTAAGCCGCTGCTTTAAGTGAGGTGAGGAGCACCAGCCTGGAGTCAGAATGCCTGGATTTGAATCCTGGCTCTGCAATTTACTTAGCAGGTGATATTCTACAAGGCATTTAACCTCCCAAACCTCTCCTACTTGCCTGAGCAACAGAAGCTCACCTCACAGCAAGAAACTCTGGGAGGAAGTGAATACAGTAAGCCATTTAGCACATAGTAATTGCTTAGTTAAGTGTTATTTGCCAAGAGTTCTGATTGGCATAAAATGCATACCTTAAAGACAACATTCTCCCATGATTCTAGATAGTCTTCCTGTTTTGTCTTAACATCTTATACTCCCACCAAGTTTCATCTTACGGCAGGAGACAAACCCCATGTGACCCTTTTAAAGTGAGCCTTCCAAGCACAGATGCATTTCACTTCAAGGCTCACCTGTGTTGTGCCATGTGTGTGACAACACGGCCCAGAGGTGCTAGTGATCAAACCAGGATTAAGGGTTGGTAATACCTGGGTCATTTCCTAAGAATTGTTATAATTGGTCTTTTGTGTCAGGTGACTGATTCTGGTTGGAGAGGTTATATCAGCAATAAAATGATTCCTCACCAGACATCAAAGACTGCAGGCAGACTTGGTACATTTACGCTATTTCACAACCAAGAGAAATTATTGATTATAACATGACTGAAATGGAAACTGCCGAGCTATGTGCCAACACTTATGCCAGAAATGCACAGCTCCCAGACAGGAAAAAGGAAAGCACATCTCTTTAACTTCCCCCTTTTATAGTCTGAAATTCTTACTGAGATATTGGGGGTTGCTATTGAGTCATCAAGTCACATTCTAGGCCATCCCTGAGGCCTCAGGAACACAGCAGAGGAGGGAGGTCTGAAGCAATCTTAACCAAGGGAGAGCGAGTCACAGTGAAGAAGGGACAAGTGTAGCTCCAGGAAAGGGGGCGAGGGGGGTGTAAAAAGCCACACCATTCTGAGCTCTACAGACAGACTAAAAATTGAGAATCTAGCCCATAGGGGGCAGACCCGCACCAAGGACCACATCTCAGTTCCCATTGGTTTTGGTCTCTGGGGAAGGCACCCAAAACACTTTTCTAAAACATGTTTCATTCTGCATGGAACCTGCCTGCTGTTGTTAACAATATCCTATAGCGGTGGAGGGTATCTTTTTCTTACCCCATGAGTCAGCTAAGTCTCACCCTACAGAAGCTGCTGCATTAAGTGAGGTGAGGAGTAAGTAGAAATGGGATAAGAAAGTAGAAATCCTCCCTAGTCTAATCCAACTGTTTTAAGGAGAAAAGAAGAGGCATCAAATACCTGAATATTCCCAGGGAAGCTTAGAGACCCTTTCTACCCAGAAGCACTTGTGTGGTGTTTGTGGCCCCCACCTTTGGAAGAAATAGAACATTTTAACTGATTTGCCTAACAAATCAGCTCCTTAATCACTTCAAGGAATCTAAGTGGATCTGAAGTTTAAAAGTAGCAATAAAAGGATTCCTCACCTACAACACATGATTGAAAGTAAGGTGACGACCTGGGCAGAGCCAAGCAAGGAAATTGGAAGGGCAAGGGGGTTTGTGCTGACAGGCTTTCTGAAACCGGAAAATCATATCTTCATGACCTTTGAACATGATTGTTCAGCACAAATATTCCCAGAATACAGTGATTTGGTTTTGAATTTAAGGGGTTTTTTTTAATGTACTGAAAAACAATAAAAAATCATTTCATATTCTACTTTGCATATAGAAATATATAAAAATACAGTAATCTTCTACTAGTCCAAAAGATAAACACTGCCCATTTGATGTACATCCTCCTAGATCTTTGGATGGATGGACAGACAGATAGAGGTTTGGCAGCCTGGAAAGGCCTCCTTACCCCGCCTCTGTTCTCCCTTGTGTGGACGGCTGCTGTTGTTCTTGCCCTACCCTTACTATAGGGGTTGGATGCTGGGAACTGAATGATACAATGAACATCTTGCATTCCTGTCCCTGTGTCCCTGTGCCTGTATTCATGGTCTCATTTGTATAATATTAAAATCTAAACCTTAGATCTTGAAGAATGTTCTGATTGAGCCTCTTGCCTTCCCGCCCCTTGACAACCCCCATGCCCGGGTTACTCCACAAGTAACCCATCCCTCAGTCCCACGGACCAGCTGGCTGCTCTACCATCACCTCCCCACCCTCAAATGCTGCTCATCCCCTTTTGCTGTTCCTTGACCACTACCTGCCATTAGTGTGTCTCTAAGGTGGGGCCTTCCTGTCCTGTGAGGATCTCAGGCGAGGGACAGCAGCCTTTCTAGGGTCACAGTCACCAGCACAGGTTTTCAACTGTGCTGAAGTCCCCAGGACAATTGAGGGAACAGCTGTGTGAGGAAAGCACTGTTCAGGGGAACCCCAGAGGTGCCAGTGAGGGAGCAGGGCAGGAAGTTGGTCAGCTGCATACTGGGCTAGCATCACCTGCTCTTCTGCCAAACATGGATGAACGATATCTAAACACAGGAAAGAACTGTGAATGCCCTTGAGAGATGTTTTGATTCCAGAGCGCCCGTTAGTGTTTCAGCTTGGTGTGTCCTAAAGGTTCATGTCGTACGCCCTGCCAATATTTTGTATCTTCTGAACACAGCTGGGACTTTAGAGCAGGGGAATGGGAAGAAAATGGCATCTTCAAATAAAAGCACCAGAACTCAAAGGAAAATTAGTCCAGATCATTAGTCCAGCCTTTTCTAATTAACAGGCTCAGAGGGACATGCCTCCAGTCCTGCAGATAGCTGGGCTAAGGACATGTTTTGACATAAGAGGAGTTTGGGAAATTATCAAGGCCATCCAGGGGCAGATGGGCCCCTGTAAAAGAGTAGCCACTTCCCTCATGCTCCCTTTCACCTTGCCAGGTGTGGTGACCTGCCAGGCCAGACCTCTCCAGATGGTCCCCTAGGCTTTGCATCCCTCTTTCCACCTCTCTTCCCTCAACCAAGACAAACTACTCCATCTGAGGGACTCCCCCGCCATAATCAGATATCGCCATGGAAAACCCAGCTGATAAATAAATGTCCTCCCCACAGCTGTGAAGAGCTGATAATGACTCCTGGTGGTTTTACACTCTCAAAGCTATTCTTATTTTTTGAAAAGTTAATATATTCAGATGGCTCAAAATTCTAATGATATAAAAATTATCATTCCTATGCCTGCCTAGCCTCCATTAGGCCACTTCCCATTCCAACTCTCTGCAGATAACTAATTTTGTTTGTTTCATGTGTAACATTCCAGAGTTTCATTATACTTCATAAGCAAATACGAGAGAGAGAATACAGAAGCATTTTCAGAACCATAAGCCAAAGGAATCTTGCTAACAGTAGCACTTCAGGTGTTCTGAAGATTTCATGAAGCAACGAGTCTTTCCTAGGGCCCCTTTTGTCACATATTGTAAGTGGCTGCCTTCTTGTAGTTGAAGTTCCTCACACTAAAGAAAACTGGTTCCAGAAGAACTCCAGCCAGATATCACAGAGCGGGGCACGACACAGCCAGCTGCTTCATGCCCAGGTCTGAAGTAGAGCTGGAAAAGCTGAGACCTCCTTGTCATTTGTGTTCATTTGTTGAATCAGGCACTGAGCCAGGTCCTGGGGACACAAACACAGTCCCTGCACTCATGGCAAAAGGAAGACAGCATGGGCCAAGGTTGTCACTGAGATTATTCAATTGCAACTGACAGCAAGTACAACCCAAACAGGTGTTATGTTTAAGAAGGGGATCACTTGGCCCCCGTAGCTAAAATGTAAAAGAAGTGGTTTCGCTTTAGGTACAGCTTAATTCAGAGAGTCCATGATGTCACTAAGAGCCATCTCTTAGCTCTGCACCTTCTGGGGTGGTTTGGTTCTTAGGCTATTCATGATGGCCCAAGTGGCTTCAGGCTCACATCACCACCACCTTAGATCAGTGGAAGTGAGTCAGTGATTGCAAGAACCAAACAAAAATCCAAGGATCAAGTGTCCTTAATGCTGATTGGCTTATGTAAATCACCTGTCCATTCCTGAGCCAATCACTGAAGCCAGGGTGGACTGTACTGATTGGCCTACCCTCAGTCACATGCTCCACTGTAGGACCCAGGGGTTGGATCAACTTTACCTAAAACACACAGATTGAGAATGGAGGAGGAGTGGTACTAGAAAACAAAGCAAGGGTACTGTAGCCACACACAAAACAAACAGGCTGCTAGCCCACAAAATGAGGGACTGTCCACCCCACCCATGTAATTAAAAGTGAGGTGAATGATTAAAAGGGGAACTGCAAAGTGTCATGTAGGGCCTGCCCCAGAATGAGACATCAGACATATTCCCAAAGGAAGGAGCGGCCGGATAAAGGTTACTAGTATTTATCTGAGGAGAGGAAACTGTCATGGGAAGGCCCATAGGCAGGAGAGAAGGAAGTCCTTTCAAGGAATTTAAAGACCTAAGTGCAACTGGAGCCCATGAAGTGGCACTGCAGCAGAATGAAGACCAGGGAGAGTGACATCGATGAGGAGGGCAGCCAGGACAGGCAAGGAGCCCATAAAATGGTTCTGCCATGTTAATCAAAACCAGGCTCCTCTGCCAAACTCCACAAGTAACAGATTCCTGGTGGGCTGTGTGTTCAGGCCCGCTCCCCACCCTATAGTTGGGGCCCAGTGCTAGGTGAATATGATGATCAAATCTGACCAGGTCACCTCCCTGCTTAAAACACTCAAGAGCAAAGTCCCACATTCCCAGCATGGCCTTCAAGGCCTTGCCCACGATCCAGCCTCCTGAGTCTCCCCACCCTTGTCTTCTCCCTATTCCACTGGTCCCACACTCAAGCCACTGTTACCAAGACCCCAGAAGCACAAAGAGTAGTTACAGGAGATCTGGACTGTAGCCACAGGCATGTGTTTCCTCGTTTTAGCAGAGGAGCTGGAAGGCGGCTGGCCAGGGACAGAGGCCTGGTATGGACCCCAGTGTGTGCCCAGTCTCAAGATCTAGACTCAGGCACAGCATCTAGCCTCTCAGCCCGTATCATCATATTCACAGGGGACACCTTTCCCTTGGCCAGGACAGGACTTTTCACAGGGTCCAAGGTCAACAACAAGCACAGGGAGAGAGCAGCAACCTTCCTTGGCCAGAAGAGAACAGCAGGGAAGGGAACCATAGGACCAGAGCTGTCTCAGCTCAGAAAGCTACTGAATGCTTCATCCAGACTCCATCTGTGGCCTCCTAGGGGAATATTTCATAACTTCTTTCAGGGAGCCACACAACCTCACCAGCCTCATGTGACAGGGGAAAGAAGAAAAATAAGAGAGGGTCAGAACTAGGTTTACTGTCTCATATCTCTTACCTTATGTTTTGGGCAGAGTTTTCTCCCCACTTGGATCATTTCTGATCTTTCTGACTTGTATTTAAGCTACCCAGTTTATGTATGTGTTTTTGAGTTTTGAGGGTTTTTTTTCCTTCAGTGCTGGGAATCCAACCCAGTGCCTCACATATAATAGGCAGGTGCTCTGCTACTGAGCTATATCCCCAACCTTTTTTATTATTTATTTGGCAGGGAGGGGGGACTCACTAAGTTGCCCAGGCTGGCCTTGAACTTGCAATCCTTTTACCTTGAACTCCTGAGTAGCTGGGATTATAGTCATGTGCCACCAGACCTAGCTACATATGTTTTTAATTAAAAGTTGTGTCCACTATTTTCTGGAAGAAGATCAGTTTACAAAAAGAAGATGTAAAAGTGTGTTCTGATTCCACAGAGCCACCATAGATATAAATTAATTTGTTATAGATCAACTCCAGTCCTCAACTGCCCTAAAGCCTTTCCTTTATCTTCCGTCTCTCCTGTCAAAGTGGAATCACAGCCACCATGGGTGGACAGTCAGTTTCCTGTTTAATCATTTGCTCATTAATGCACAATATACAATTTCCTCCTAACAGCTCAACAAGTGCAGTACAGCTGCAAGCACACATCTGTGTTTGGCTAGCAAACCAGCCAGGCTCATGCCAATCATCTCTTTTATGCAAGACTGAAAAAAGGGATGTAGCCTCACAGGGACCCTGATGTCCTCCTGAATGTGATTTATGTACAGCAACTCCCATCTGCATTTTTTCATTTGTCAGCTAGAAAATTATGCTCCTCCAGATCTACTCAGAGTCCACCCTAAGAGATCAACACCCCTGGTGGCAGAATCTCCAGCTATAACTCAGAACTCTTGGTGCATAGCTACTCTGCCATTTTTGCACACTTGAGTAAATCTCACTTTTCTATTTCTTAACATTCAGACTATGTGAAGGCAGCATCATGCGTCTTGCCCCTGGAGCTGTGGCTAGCAGAAAACAGCAGAGAGGTCATCCAGCTGAAGGCATGGCCCATGTGGAATCTGGGCCCCAGCATTGCTGGACCTGCTCCACAGGGAAATCGGCCCTATTTCTGAGCACCCATCTGCTTATTTTCCTCCAAAATATTTCTAGGCACATGTGAAGATGACTGAGGTTTTTTAAAAAAAAGGTGGGGGGACTTATCTGCCTAAGCATCAATGTGACAATTGTTTCTGAAAGGCCAAGAGACTAAACTAGCCCTTCTTCCTCCCCATCCCACTCACACACACACACACACACACACAGTGGAGCTGAGCAGGGATGGAGAGATAAGACAGAAGAGGGTGATTCTGGGCCCTTCATCTTGGCCTCCTCCCCAGAGTAAGTATTTTTCACTAACAATCAATGGATAGGCCTGGGATCCCAGGTACTTGCTAAGCTCTTTATTAATAGAGGAACTGGGCCACAGCAAAGAGTCTAACAGCCACCAACTATCACATGGATGTCAAGTCTGCAACAGCCATTTTGCTTGCTAAGCATAAGCAGCAGCCCTGGGTGACTCACCTCTCACACCCCAAGCAGCCTCTGAGTTGTTTTTGGAGATAAAAGGGCAGTCCCTCCAGGGAGTCTTCTCATTTCCCTCCACCCACAGAAGCAGCAACTCCTGCATGTGGCCCCCACCAGCCATCTTCCCCTGCACTCCAGGAAGAGTGGAGGTGGGGGTGGCCAGGTAGCTTGGGGGGGGGGGGTATACTGCCGGGAGGGAGTCTGCAAGGTGGATCGGGGCAAAGGAGAAGGAATCACCTAGAACTTTGCTGCTCGCTGTGTGCTCTGGGCAGCAGACCTGGGTCGCGCCTGGGTGCCTGTTAGAAATATAGGTCCTGCCCAGGCCTACCAGGGCAGAAGCTTCAATTTACACTCCCTGAGTGATTCCAGCATGAAAGCTTAAGAAGCACTGAATCTACAGGACTCCGTGAGAAATGAAAATAGAGGCCAGAGCCTCAGATCATCCCCTCAATCCTGTTATACAACGGCTTGACTAATCAATGCCAAGTGTGAAGACTTTCACTGTGCAAAGTGAGTTCTGGTAAGGGCCTTGGGATGCGAGCTTTACTACCCCCATTTTACAGATGAGAGAACTAGACTTGAAGAAGCTAGACATCTTAACCAGCAATGTGCTGGGCTTTTATCCTGGGGCTGCTTGACCACCAAACCCCCCACCTTGAAGCAACAATTACCGCTCCTTTGCTTTGGGGGCTGTAAGGGGTAAAACACTGTTCCAAACGAACACATCCCTTCTCTAACCCGGAGCTGGAACTCACTTTAGAAACAGGGACTAAAGTTTTTTGGGGCCTCCCAGCAGGGATGGGAGGCAGAGGTGAGGCAAGCAGAGCTCCAAGCTGCTCCCAAGAAACAGCTGGACACAAAATCCCCGCAGCAGTGGCCTCGTCCAGGCTTGTTCTGCAGGCAAAAATCTCCCTTGGTCAAGCAGAGCCTTGTGGGCCCCAGGCACATCACTGCAGATATTATGGCAGGGTCACTCCTCTGGAGGCGGCTTCTTCAAGTTACAGTCCCCAGCTCCAGCCCAAGCCTGTCTCCAAGACCTCTCTCCAGAAATGCAATTTCCAACAGCTTTCTCTGATTCCAATGCCAATATCCCTCCTCAGTGAAGTCTTCCTAACTGCCTCCAAGCAAACAGAGGCTCTAGGCTCTGTGCAGCCACAAAACAGAACACATTCAATCCCACAAACTTCGATTAGGGCTTGTAGTACAGGTCTAGTAAGATTTTACATACCTTATCTCACTTGATCCTTAACACTTGAGAAAGTGTTGTTATTCCCACCTGACAGCTATGAAATTGGAGGCTAGAGGCTTGTAGAGCTAGGATTTCAACCTAGCTAACTCCAGAGCCAATATTTCTCTCTTTTGGTCCTGGGGGTTGAACCCAGGGACGCTTAACCACTGAGCCACATCCCCAGCCCTTTTTATATTTTATTTAGAGACAGGGTCTTACTGAGTTCCTTAGTGCCTAAGTTTCTGAAGCTGACTTCGAACTCACGAACCCTCCTGCTTCAGCCTCCCGAGCCACTGGAATTACAGGCATGCATCACCACACCCGGCCAGAGCCAGTACTTAACTATGTGAGAGTAGGATCCTTCATAAATGTCATATAGGACTTATCATATTACTTGATAATCATTTGGTTGCAAGTGTGCCTTTCCCACTGGTCTGTACACCTCTGGTCGTTCCCATAATCCTATCCACTCTTGTCTCCCAATGCCTGATGCCTAGAACATAATATAGACTATGTCAAACTGAATTATTCAACGTGTACCAAAATCCCATGTGCCAGACATCACACAAGGCATGAGCGTGGGGACATGCCATAAGATGGCGCCCAGCAGCTGGCCAAGGGCAGATCACGCCACCCTGAGAGCCACATCACCTCGCCCCTATTGGCTGACCTCTATTTCCGAGCTCGTGGACAATGCATGATCCCCAACCTAAATGCTTCTATACCGCTGCGTGGACAGCCCGCTTCCGCATTAGTGGCTCTAAAACAAAACGCTATTGGATCCTTGCCCCTATATAAGAATGTAACCTCCTTACAATAAACGGAGATCCTGCTTGAGATAGCTCCCTCCGGCGCTTGGTGGTTTTGCAGCGGACTACTTTACCTTTCTCGGCTCGTCCCTGTTGGGAGGGATTTCCCTCTCCCACTGGTCAGAGGAGCTGACACTCCGCGAGTGACCCCGACGCCTGAGAACTGCAAAGATGAAAAGGTGTCCCCACAAAAGCCAACCCTGCATTAGAACTGCAGATATTGCAGTAGATTTAGAACTTTTCACATTGGAAGGAGGCACAGAGCATGAGAGCCTGGGGAAGGAGCACTGGAGGCTCTGGAGAGGAGGAGCAGCTAGAAGGAGGACCACCACGCAGATGCAGAGTCTTAGGGAGACAGGACACTAGAGAACTTTGCCATGTGGACCAGGACAGGACACTTCAGGGAGAGAAGATCAGGGGCTGGGACACAGAAGTTTCAGAGAGCCTGGTTTTGCTAGGGCTGAAGGGGAAAATAAATAGCACTCTAGAGGACGTGGGTTTCCTAATGGGTGCCCGAACTGCAGGCCTACTGCTTTCCAAGGCAGAGCCCAGCACCATCCATAACCATTGGGAAAGCTGACCTGAATGTATCTTTCTGCAGGGCATAAAGGGAAGATGCCTAGGTGGGTATGCTCAGGGGAGTCTCCCAGGTGTCCAAAGAACCCAACCACAGCCCCAAGAGAATGGAGAGAAGCTGCTGGAAGTTCTTGGTGGTTTTTCAGTACCATTCCCACTGGGGTCTCTGAAATTCCCTCCAGTCAATAGAAACAGAAGATGTTAGGAGTAAGTGTCACCCACCCCAGCAGGGTGCAGGAACTATTAGTAGTTCAGAACCACTGACACTTGGAGGGCTTCAGGGAGTGGCTGAAGTGGCCTGGGCCACACTGATATGGGGCTAGTCTGCTGTGCATCTCCTCCCAAACGTGATGGGAGTCACTAAAGAGTGGTAAGCAAGAAGTGACAGCTCCACAAATCATTCTGGGTTGTGTGGGGGTCAAGGAGGAAAGAATTGAAGCAAGGGGCCTGTAAGGAGGTTCCACTGCAAGGAGTCACCCCAGAACTCAGGGTGGGGCTACACAAATGCAAAAGAAGGAGGGGCAAGAGATGGTTAGGACATGACGCCCAGAGCCTGTGACGGACAAAAAGAGGGAGTCCAGTTTGACCCAAAGCTTAAGCCTGAGCAGCTGCCTGGTGGAACTCTGGAGACTGAAAACAGAAGGGATAGGGGGTTTGCAGAGAAGAGGTAACTTTGGGACATGCTGGGTTTGAGGTATGAACTATCTAAATCAAGATGCCCAGGAGGAGTGGCTGTCAGGAAGGAGAGCTGGTCTGGAGGGAGAGACTGGGAGTCAGTGACTATGAGAAGGCACATTTCCCAGACAACAGAAGCCTGGAGTAAAAAATAGCATGACAATGAGTCACCCAAGATGGTCTTTCTCTGCCTCTACCTTCTACTCAGGGCAATGCAGCCCCTCTCA
The DNA here is from genome assembly GCA_004024805.1 of Geosciurus inauris. Taxonomy (NCBI): domain Eukaryota; kingdom Metazoa; phylum Chordata; class Mammalia; order Rodentia; family Sciuridae; genus Geosciurus; species Geosciurus inauris. The sequence goes on from PVHX01004432.1 coordinate 110,431, forward strand.
AACACATCCTAGTGAATTCTGGGAACTTTGGTGTTTGTGTTTGGAAGCCTCCATGAAGAACTTATTTCTTGAACTAGACTCCTCCTGCTACATGGTATTCATGCTTTCCCCGCCTTCCCTGCTCCTGTTCATTGCAGTGATGTTTTAGATCACTCAAGACTCAGAAGTAGGCCTGGACCTGATCCTCACTGCCACCACTGTTGCTGTGACCCACTGGGACCAGTGCCCACCATCTACAGCATCGCTGTCTGCATTAAAAAGGAACAGATGCACAAAAAGCAAGTGGTGTGTAACCATGAGTGGCTTCCCTGAAAACCAAGAGAACCCAACCCTACCCTCATCCTTCTACCATCAAGCCCTGTCTAGATCCTGGTCTGCCTCCAGGTCAAAACTAACTTAGCCTCCACCCATCTCACCTATCCCACCACTACCATTGCTAAGGTTTAAAATTTCATGTGGAAGTTTAATTGCCATTGTGACACGATGAAGAAGTGGGAATCTTTAAGAGGTGATTAAGTCATGAAGACAGGTCCCTCATTAATAGATTAATGCCACTATCATGAAAGTAGGTCAGTTATCACAGTAGTGGGCTCCTGAGAAATATGTCCAGCCTTGTCTTCTGTCTAGCTCTTTCCCTTTCTTGCCCATCTACCTTCTACCATGCAACAATGAAGCATAAAAGCCCTTACCAGATGCCAGTGCCATGCTCTTAGCCTTCCCAGCCTCTAGAATCATGACACAAATCTGTTCTTTATAAATTACCCAGTTTCAGGTATTCTGTCATAGCATCAGAAAATGGAGTAAGACAACCACCACCAACATCATCATCATCCCAGGAGTGTTCTCAGTATCGCCATACCTGGAGATCCAGGCCACACTGACACCCTGGCTCTAGTCCAAGCCTGCCTCTCTTCCTATCCCTGGACTGGCATCATTCCACAATGATTGACATTAAGATGATCCATTTGTATCTGAGAAAAAGAATACCTAACCTCACTCACACCACACAATCTAAAGGCATGGCCCAAGTAGACAGTAACTCCCAGAGTCTAGACTATTTAGTCTTAAATGGTATCACCTGTGAGTGGACCACTAGCAAATTCTGTTGGCACTATCCTTAAAAGACAGGTAGCAGATGCTAACATGGTCTCACCACCTCCATTGTTCCCAGCCCAGACCCATCCACTATTATCTTTTACCTGGGTTATTTAAAGAGATCTTCCATGATTTCTGTCCTTCCACCTATTCTTAAAACAGTAGGCTGAGGGAGGCTTTTAAGACATCAATCAGACCATGTCACTTCTCTGCGCAAAACCCTCCCCAGTCTACCTCAGAGTTAAACTCATGTCCTTACAAAGCTTTGGCAACACCCCACCAAAACACACATGCCACTATTGCTCTGATCTTATCTTTGAGCCACTCCTGAATCACGGCTTCTTTCTGTCCTCACGCCAAGGATCTTGGATGTCCTCTCAGGACTGTTAAAAAAAAAACAAAATTTCAACAAATGTAGTTTAAAGATCAAATCAGCTTTTATTTGTGATTTGTGAAATCGGGCAGCTTCCCATCTAAAGGTTTGGGAAAGGTGCTCCAATGAACCAAGCAGAAGAGGTAGGTTTTGGCAGAAAGGGGCTGAAACAGGCAACAAAAAGTTGGTCACTTCAAAGTCACTTTCTTTATAGGGTTAAAACAGAAGGGATGTTGTCAGGCCTGCTGAGGTAAAGTGAGCCCCTTCTGTTTGGTTGCTGTGAATCTCCTGGTTTCTCTTTTTTGCAAACCAGACTGTTTAAAGTTCAGTCTGATTCTGTGGCACCTGGCATAAGTGACTCCATTCTGGTTTGGTCTGGTCTGTCGGGCCTATTGCAGGAGCCCAGTCCAAAGCATTGGCCTCCCATAAATGTCACTTAGTCGTCCTTGGCACTTTGTCCCTCAGCCTGGAATATTTTTCCTACATATGGCCACCAACCACCTCTTCAGTCTTTGCTCAAGATGTCCCATCTTGATGATTGCCTTGTCTCAAATGCCAACACCCACACACATATCCTCTCTTTCCCTCCTGTATTTTTCTCCATTGTACATCTTACTCACTTACCTTGTTTACGTCTGTCTTCAGAAGACCAGGATTGTGTCTGTTTTGCTCCCTGCTGTGCTTCCAGTGTCCAGGAGAGTGCTCACTGATGTGTGTTCAATTAAATCTGATTTATTGCCTGGGATGTAGGGGATGAATCCACAGCCTGGCTCTTTCCCAGGAGACTCCTTTTTCCCTGACAAATATTTTTGGGTGAGTTTGTGCACCAGACCCCCAGACACAACCAAACACACCTGAGCACCGCGAGAACTTGGCTTCAGTCAAACCAGAAAGCCCTGCTGGGATGTAGATGGCAGTTAAAATCCTAGGCGTGAAAGGTCACCGTGGGCATCTGGACAACAGGGGAGGAACAGAAGTAAACCAAGAACAGGCTCTTTTATTTGGTAAGTGAAGAGGAGGTAAGGAACTCGAGAGCCTGCAATAAATTTTGTGAGAGAGAGAAGAGAACAGGAAGATAAAGAGGCTGTAGACAGACCCTTCAGAGGTGGGATGAAGCTCCCTGCTGTGTCCTTGAGGATGAAGGTTAAGATGGCTGGAAGTGAGAGATCACTGACGTGATCCTGAGGTCTCCTAAGAGGATGGTAAATTGCATTAGCAAGAAACAAGCACCAAAATCCTCAGAGCGGTGAGGCAAGACCTAAGAAATGAGAAGCACAGGGGACATTGGGTTGCCTCGTGGTATCCGCTGGCCCCTTCTTCCTGAGCAATAAACTATTTGATTTTTAGCGAGAACCATTGCCACTCAGATTTTTTTCTTTCTTTCTTCTGTATTGGGGATCAAACCCAGGGCTTCACTCATGCTAGGCAAGCACTCTACCACTGAACTATGTACCAGCCCTTCAAACCTGTTTAAACTGCATTGCCAGCCTACCTGGTTGCTTGGAGTGGCTGGGGAAGCTCTTCTTCTTTCCTTCCGTCTGTGGCCAACGTGGAGCTCTAGTGTGATAACCGAAGGGTAGGCCGCGTTTTGGGGCATGAGAACAAGGGTCCCACCTTAAGTGAGTGGGAAGAAGTTTAGGTCCCTAAGAACTTGATAAAGGAGACTTACCTGCTCTGGACAGTCTACCTCTGAGAGTTCTTCAACTGAAAAAAATATTGAGTGTTTGAGACACTTATTATGGGCTCTCTGTCAACAGAGGAACTAATCCCAAACATTATAGATGATATAGGAGTAGATCTCAAAGGAGGAGCATTTTCTGAAGGAGGGTGAGCACAGATGCCTCTAAATAGTATTAAGAAGCAGCAAGAAAGCCAACAGTGGCTTCCCAGCCTCAAGTGAGTTGGGGGTGGAGCATGAGCAGCCTCACTCGAGAGCAGCCGGCTATAGGCCCTCATGGTCTCAAGTACATGATAGAAGAGAGAGGCTCCGCAAACCCGGGGTACTCTACCACAGAGCTACATTTTCAGAACTTTCTATTTTTTGAGACAATCTCATTAAGTTGCCCAGAGTGACACCACCCCCCCACCCCCACCCCCCCGCAATTTGTGATCCTCCCGCCTCAACCTCACTAAGTGAAATATAGGGTCTGCATGTGAAAAGAGAGCAGGGCTGAAGGAGGCTCAGCCTGGAAGAGCTGGACAGGTGTTTAGTTCCCTTAACTAGGTTGACTGAGCAGACAAAGTCCACAACCCGATTATTGGTACTTGGCACTGGCTTGGGTGAATTAACAACCAGCGACTCTTGCTGTTGACACACACTCCTGAGCCCCATCAGGGTGAGCACTGGTGTTTTAGTCAGATTTTTCACTGCTGTGACTGAAAGACCTGGCCAGAACAACTGTTAAAGAGGAAAAGTTTATTTGAGGGCTCACGGTTTCAGAGGTCTCAATCCATAGACAGCTGGCTCCATTCCTTGGGGCTTGAGGTGAGGCAGAACATCATGGTAGAAGAGAGTGGTGGAGGGAAGTGGCTCGCGTGATGATCAGAAAGCAGAGAGAGACTTCACACACCAGATCCAAAATATATACCCCAAAGGCATGCTCCCAATGACCCACCTTCTCCACCTTCAGTTACCACAATTAATCCCACCGGGGGATTAATTCATTGATTGGGTTAAGGCTCTCATAACCCAAACATTTCTCCTCTAAACCTTCTTGCATTGTCTCACACATGAGCTTTTGGGGGACACCTCACCTCCAAACCATAATAAAAGTCAGATGGTTGGGTTGCGACAAGGCTGTCCTTGGGGGCGAGACCCTGGTTTCCAGCTGTGGGAAGGGAGGCTAGCAGAGCCCAAGCATCAGACAAGCCCAACAAATTGGGCAAAGTCTAAAGCCACAGCCCCTAAACTCTTCCTTCTATGAACCCCAAATGAAGGAATTTAGCCACGTTACCAGTGGCACACAGGCCAGACACCGGTGTGGTGCTGGGGAGAGTAAACAGTCTCATTAATGGAGAAGGAACGTGATCCCCACAGCAAGTCCACTTATTAAAGTCACCTGGTGCATTATATGCAAAACAAAAAAAGCCTGATGCTCAGATCACACCCCAATCAATAAAATCACAATTTCCAGAGATGAGAAAGAGGCCCTAGAGATTATTAAAGTGCTCCAGATGTTTCCATGTGCAGCCAAGGTTAGACCCTGATCTTGAACTCTGGCTTGGCCATTCACCAGCTGCGTGGCTTTGGGCAATCCATTCTAAGTGTGCTTGTTTCCTCCAGTGTGAAGTGCAGATATGCCTAAGTACTACCACGTGGGGTTCTGGTGAAGGCTGGATACACTTTAGGCAGAGTCTGGCCCAACAGAACTCGTCCATAGAGCTAGCTACTCTTCTTCATAGTTGATGGCTATTATTATTCAGGATTCAGTTTACCAATCCAAACCTAAACATTGATGGTTCTCCTCTATGACTCTTGGAATTTGTCAAATCTCTCACCCTTAAATAGTCAAGCGATTTGTCAAGGTGGGGATCTCTCAGGTTCTGTGGTGCTGGTGGATGATCACAGACTGGAATTTCTGAACAAAACAGGGCAGGAGGGAAAACAGAGTCCCACACAGGCTGATGATTAGACCCTAAAATGAAAAACTACTTTCCAGGAAATCACCCACTTTTCAGCATTTGGGGGGGAGTTGTTTGGCTGGTTGTTTGTTTTTGGTAATAGCTTTATTGGGACATAATTCACATACCATACAACACTCATTTAAAGTACAACTGAAGGGCTGGGGATTTAGCTACTGAGCACAGCGCTCATCTAATATGTACACTGGGTTCAATCCTCAGTGCTACAAAAAAAAAAAAAAGTAAACCAAGATTTAATGGTTTTTAGTATGTTCCGTGATGCTTTTATGTTGTTTGTTTTCATAAGTCATCTCCCATGGTCTTGTTGAATTCCAGTTATATTTGGTGTTCCTGGTCTGATCCTGGAAGAATGCTGTTAATCCAGCACTGATCCACTCCAAAACTTCAGCATGGCTGGTGCAGATGGTTCCTTGAAACATGCCTATGTAAGCATGACACTGCTTGAAGTGATTGTCAAATCCCTGTTACAGAGGATATGTCAACAAAGGAAGACAAGGGGGCTGGCAGGAGAGGAGCAGAGTCCTTAGTAAAGGGCAGGGTTAGGGAAGGGCCTCAGTCTCTCCTTGCTCCTACCTCGGCAGGCAGGGTTGGCTAAGTGACTTCTTAGGACAGGTCCCAGCACACACATGAGGAAGGGTCAGTTCTCCCAGAATTCCCCAACAGTAGCAGTCGTGACATGGCGCTGCACCTCTTGAGAAGGTGATAGCGGCAGCAGGAACGATTGGGTTCCAGTTGCTGGACTCTCCACATCTGTCAATGGGGAATTCCTTCATCCTTTAGTTTCAATTTAGTATTAGAGATAAATTTCCTCTGAGCGCCGTCTTGGCTCCCAGCTTCTCTGATTTTGGCCAATTCTCCTATCCTGCCATCACCTTAGGTAGTTTTCCAAAGACTGTGCATGTGTGTGCACACTTACATAAAATACATGTGCATACTAAGATTTTATACTTTGTAATCTCCAAACACAACTCTCAGGTCTTTATACCATAAACAATATTCCCCATCTGCCACCAAAATGCTACCATAGAAGGTTAAACTTGCTTTAAATCAGTGCTTTCCTAACTTCTGAAAAGATAAGAAGCAGCCAGGCACAGTGGGGCATGCCTGTAATCCCAGCACTTTGGGAGGCTGAGACAGGAGGATCACGAGTTCGCAAGCCAGCCTCAGAAACAGCAAGGTGCTAAGCAAATCAATGAGACCCTGTCTTAAAATAAAAACACAAAATAGGGCTGGCGATGTGGCTCAGTGGTCAAGTATCTCTGAGTTCAATCCCTGGTATAGATAGATAGATAGATAGATAGATAGATAGATAGATAGATAGATAGATAGACAGATAGATAGATAGATAAGAAATACCTGCTTTAAAACACCAATTCCAAGATTCCATCCCCTGAAGCAAAATTTGCGGGATAGTCCAAGAAGGATATCTCCAAGCACCCCCAAGTGATCCTGCATTTTAAAAAAATTGTTATCTCTTTTTTTCTTTATTAAAAATGCAGATGCCTCTCTACCAGAGATTCCTTTGATTTAATAGGTCAAAAGGAAGGTTGGGGAAGGTGTAGCCTTGGTGGAGGGGCACCTAGACAGATGTTTTCCAATATTTCCCAGAAGGTTTTAATGTGCAGGAGAGCTTCAACTGGCTTTGTAATGATTTCAATTAAGTTTTCTCTCTTTTGGATTAAAGTAATTAAAAATGATTTTTAAAAAAAGCTCTGCTTTAATGTATGTTGGGTTATGCACCAGATGAGGCATTTTTGGTCCACACCTTGACTCAGTCCCCTGAATAATCCTGTTCCATGGGTATTCTCACTTTCTAGATGAGAACACTGAGAGGTTAAGTAGCTCTCTTAAGAGCACTCATCTCTTAATAATAAACAGCAAGCACCATTCTCACTGAATCCCAGGCTAGACTCCTGAGGAATACACCTGGGCTTACTCTTGTGCCCAAACTTCCTGAAAGGGCCCAGGGGGACAGTGTTGTTCTGGAAGCCATGGAGCATCCATATCCCATACCTAGTATCACAAGGAGAAAATAGAGCAGAAGTGCACATGGCTGCTTTGTACCAGTCCAGCAATGGTGGGCCCTGCAGGAAGTACCTTCAGGTCAATGGTTGACCTAAAGTTTGGTGGTGCATCAGAAATCATTTAGGCTGCATGTTAAAAATGCACATACTTAGACCCTATCCTCAGAGACTGATGCAATGTGTATGTCTGGGAGGCAGACCAGGAGGTTGCATTTGAATAACTGTAGCCAATACTTTGTTGCAAGCAGCTAGAGGAGAAACAGAGGAGAGGGAGAAGATCCGAGAGAGGAATCAGCCTTTTCCAGAAGGATAAGAAAATGGCCTCTCGTGGGGGTGGAGGAGGCTGCATCCTTAAGGATTTCTTGTCCCTACCTCCATTGTGCTGTTTTTCTCCTTGGCATCAGAAAGAAATAAGAAGACCTCCTCAGGAATGTCACAGCCCTTTAAATTCCATCACCGGTGCATTTTCTTGACCCCACTGGCTCACCCCGTGGTTTTCACTGCCTGAATCTCTGTGGGTGACTTATTCCTTGGGGAGGTGAGGCCACCGTCCCCAGGCTGCCCTCTGCTGTGCCGCAGCTGGACAGTCAGGAAGCTGGAGGAGTCCCAGCCGCTGAGCAGAGTCTGGTAGCCTGAGCAGATGTTCCAAGACTGGCAGATGCTATTAAAGCTACAGAGATGAGACACCTGCAGGCCGAGACGCCAGCCCCTTAGCATTGGTGGCCCTGCCAGTCCCCAGGCCAGGGTCAGGTACGTGGTAGGCACTAGAGGAGGAGGCTCAGAGGTTTCATGGAGCACGCCCACCCAGTGGTAAGGCAGCAGCTGCAGAAAGCCCGTGAGCAGGGTGGGGTGGTGGGAAGGAATGCCTGAGGTCTGCCTTGGGCGGAAGAGGTGCTGCTACTTGTTTGCCAGCTGTACTCTTTCCCTGTGGCTGTTCTGCCACAAGAAATTACCACAAAGTGGGTGGCTTACAATAACAGAAATTCTGTCATGGTTTTGGAGGCCAGAAGTTGCAAATTAATATCACTGGGCCAAAACTGAGGGGGGCGGTAAGCAACATCCCTCCATAGCCTCTAGGAGAGGCCCCTTCCTGGCCTCTCTCTGCTTCTGGTGGCCCCAGATATTCCAGATAGTGGCTCCATCATCCTCTCTCTCCCCCTCTTCACATGGCCATCTTCCCTGGGCACCAGAGCTCCTTCTCCTCTCTTTTACAAAGACACCAGATTTAGGGGCCACCCTCATTCCTGCATGATTTCACACAGAGATTCCTCTTGTCTGGTTATTTTGGGTTTCGCAGTGCTGGGGATGGAACCCAGGGCCTCTTGCCCACTAGACAAATGCTCTGCCACTGAGTTACATCCCCGGGGCCTTGCATGGAAATTCTTTCTTACACCTGCAAAGACTCCTTTTCCAAATAAGCTCATATTCACAGGTACTAAATAAGGACTAAAAATTGTATGGATTTTGTTGGGGGGGGGTACAATTCAACCCAATTCAACACTAGTCTTGCACTAAATAAATGTCAGTGATTGAGCACTTTCTACCCCCCTCCACGCCACCCTCACACAAACCTTTCAATACCTAATGCCAGGAACCCCTCCTACCAGGCCCAGACCTGCCCTAGTGTCAGATTGGGCTCATTGCAGGCCTCCTCCCCTCCAGTAGCTGGGACAGCAGGGGACATGTAGGACTGGGAAAAACAGGAAGGCTTACACTCCAACAAGACAATAAAATGAGTACCAAGCCCTCCTCGAACATCACCAGATCTCTGTGTTGAGTCCTTCCCTGGATATAGACAGCAAAACCCAGTACCTAAACTTGGGTTGCAGCCAGGTTCAGGTTGCCCTCACCCCACTGACTCACACAATCCCCCTGTGAGCAACCTGTTCCTCTGGAATGGAAGCATATCCTGCTCAAAGGTCACCCACCTCATGAAAGACAGTTGTGGAACAGACCCGGCCACTGAGGTCCTGCTCTGGAGTCCTCTCTCCCATCTTCGGTGCAGTCTGACATTGAACTACTTATTCCACTTCTTCTGAACCTAGAGGCAAAATCAGACTGGTAATAACACCAATCATCTTAAATCCTTTCTCTAGCCAGGATGGGTAAATAGATGAATTCTTCCTCATAGTTTTATGGGAGAGGCTGAGCGAGTGAGGGTGAGGGTTCCAGGCCCACAGTAGGCCTTCCATGAACATTTTTTAAAATTGTCTAAAAGCATCTGATAGCACAGCAACTCCTCCATCTTTATCTTCCCCCTTGTAAGGAGCATATGCCTGGACATGCTGGGACTCACTAAGTTGCTGGCCATAAGGAACAGCAGCCATTGGCATGCTTAGTCATGCCTGCTTGCAATAGATAAGGGGTTGTAAGGGGCACTAGCTACAGGCATGCTTAGCAATGACTGGTTACAATTGATAGGGAGCACAGCTCCATGGACATGCACAAAAAACACGTCCAGTTGCAATTACATCATCACACTGCACATAACCAATGGACATTCACTTTCACTGGGTGTAACCAATCACCAGAGTATATCACCAACTTGGAACTCCATTTAAACTGCTTGTCCTGCCATATTGGGGGCTTTTGCTCCAAGGACATCCATGACACTGGCCGCCTTGCTATTCATCCCTGAATTGACTTCACCATTCCCTGATGTTCAGCCATCAGCTGAAAAGAACCACCAGACAAGGACAACATCTGCTCTTTGGCTAAGAGAAGTCATGTGGCATCGGAGGTATTTTGGTGCTCATGGTTGCCCTAGGACAGTGTGACTGCTTGTAGTGTTTAGTTGCCCTAGGATAGTGTGACTTATGATGTTTAATTAGTGTGCATTGAATGCTAGTCGGGGTGCTTCAGCACACCCCACACTTTTTGCATTAATTGTTTATATTTGATGATTGGTGTGATAGAATATACACTTGCATTTAAAGACAATCCACCTCTGAGTAATTATTAATAGTGCCGCCCATGACACCCCCGCACACCTGGCCACCGGCCCCCATCCCAACCATCCACGGTTAACCCTCTCACCACCTGCTCCTCCTGCGATCTTTGTCAGGGTAACACCACAGTCCAAACATCCCACAGCTGCTGCAAAATTCTCCCTCCTTTATCCCCTAATCAGTGGCCAAGTGCAGATTCTTCTCCAGGAATATTCCTCCAATCACTTTCCACCTCTTCACACCCACTTTGTCTTCACACATTCAAAGCCACATCATTTCTCACCTGAAATATTGCAACTGCTTCCCCTGGTCCCTTCTCAGCCTAACTTATGTTGACAAAACTGACATTTCTAAGGCATGGATCTGATCTCCGGCCAAGTTTGCATAGAGCCTTTGGGTAAAAGCCCAAACCCTTCAGCCCGGCTCCAAGGCCGGCTGTGACGCACACTGGTGCATTATCTCTAGTGGTATCTATCTCCCATCTTCCCCCTAAGCTAGAGCCACACAGAGCTGCTTACAGATTCCGAACCACCTCCACCCACAGTCTCCCATTGCTACATCACTTTACAAAGGGATTTTTTTTTTTAACCTGGAACATTCTTTTGTTCATTCCTTACATTTTTAACCTTCATTCAACCTCCAAGACTCAGCTACTTCAGAAGACTTGCCTCGGCCTCAACTCTCTCTGGGCTCCTGTAGGATCCTGTTCTACCTCTCACAATATTTAATACATATGCCATCAGTGCCTACTATTTGACCACCTGCCACCACACCTACTGCAAACTGTGAGCTCTTTGATGTTTGGGACTGCATCTCTTCTCTGTTTCTAGCACCTGGCCCTGTTAATACCTGTCAATAGTGAGTGCCCTAATAAAATTTTTCTGAGATGTCAAATGCCAAGACAGAGCAACATGATATTTTGATACACAGCTGGCTGATTCTTACACAAAGAAAAAGACCATGTTATACAATGAATGAAATTGTGGGCAACATCCTTAAAAATGTTTTATTGAACAGCCCCAGGTGTTCTCTATGTTCATCTCTTCCAAGGGCTTAACATGAAACCTAGCACGGTGAGTCTTTTGCTAGGAGACTGGGCTAATGGAGTCCTGTATAAACTTTCTTCCTGCAGTCATCATAAACACAAGTCACTGTTGAGAAGAGGAGCCAAGCAGCATACCCTTGAGAAGCCAAGATTTTGATAGGATCTTGACTGCTCTCAGTTCAAGGTTAAATTTCCTGAGTAGGGCTGATAGTGCACACATCCTGTGTGGTTGATTAAAGAAGATTTGAAGTTTTGGATAGCAAGTGCTCAAGTGGCAAGGGTCACATTCTATTGGAAGGCTGAGTCGCCTATTAAAGAGTGAGGCCTCCTCATCTCAGAGACATGTCATAGGCTCCTGCAGGCAACCCCCACACTGAATATTCACTTTCTCCAAATACATCTTGCACCTTCCTACCTTTAGTGCTTTCTGGAACACATCTGAAATTCCTTTCCATTCTAATTTCCACCTAACAATATATCCATATGTCAAGGCCCAATTAATTGTGATTGAGTAATGGAGATAATAATACCCATTAGCCTTTTCTTCCACATTCAACTTCTGGTTGGACACATGGCCACCTGGCTGAGGACTACATTTCCCAGACTCCTTTGTGACCAGGTAGACTCAGAAAACCAGGTCCTGACCAACAGGATATGTGAGCCACCTCTGGATCAGGGCTTCAAAGCACCTGTTTTTTTCCTCCCTTCTGCCATCCCCCTTCCCTTAGGCTGGAATACTAATGTGGCCATGACCAAGTTGTAGCCACATAGATGGCGACAACACCCATCAGGACAGTGGAGCAAAGCTACAAGATAAAGCAGAACTGGGTTCCTGAATGGCCTTGTGAAGCTGAGCTATACTATCTACATCGCCACCTACATCTGTACTGTCACAGGAGAAACAAAATTGCATCTTAAGACTGACTCTGCAAAGCAACTGAACAGGCACTTCACAGAAGAAATATGATCCATCAACAAATATATAAAAAAATGTTCAACATCTCTAGCAATTAGAGAAATGCAAATTAAAACTATACTGAAATTTCATCTCATTCCAGTTAAAATGGCAATTATCAAGAATACGAGGGGGCTGAGGTTGTGGCTCAGTGGTAGAGCACTTGCCTTGCATGCATGAGGCACTGGGTTGGATCCTCAGCACCACATAAAAATAAATAAATAAAGATATTTAAAAAAAAAGAATACGAGGGACAATAAATGTGGGGAAAAGGTACACTCATGCATTGCTGGTGGGACTGCAAATTGGTGCAACCACTCTGGAAGGCAGTATGGAGATTCCTCAGAAAACTTCGAATGGAACCACCATTTGACCTAGTTATCCCACTCTTCGCATATAACCAGAGGAATTAAAATCAGCATACTATAGTGACACAGCTACATCAATGTTTATAGCAGCTCAATTCACAATAGCTAAACTATGGAACCAACCTATGTGCCCCTCAACAGATAAATGGATAAAGAAAATGTGGTGTATATATATGCAATGGAATATTACTCGGTCTTAAAGAAGAATGAAATTACGGCATTTGCCAGTGAATGGATGGAACTATCATGCTAAGTGAAATAGCCAATCCCAAAAAACACAGGCCAAATGTTCTCTCTGATGTGCAGATAGATGCTAACACAAAATAAGTGGGGGAAGATAATGTGGGGGAGGACACAGAAAGAATGGAGGAACTTTGGTCACAGGGGTGAGAGGAGGGAGGAGGCATGGGGACAGTAAAGATGGTGGAATATGATGGACATCATAGCCCAAGCTTCAAGTATGACTGCATGTATGTTGTGATTCTACCTCACATACAACCAGAGAAATGAAAAGATGTGCTCCATATGTGCACAATGAATCAAAATGCATTCTGCTGTCATGTAAGCCTAAGTAGAAAAATGAATGAATGAATGAATGAATGAAAATAAATAAATAATAAATAAAATTTTAAAAAATAAGCAGGGAAGAAGGGAAGAATACAAGTTCATTGAATTAGACAAAGGGGAATGAAGTAAAAGAAGTGGAGATGGAATAGGAAAGATAGTGGAATGAATCACACATAAGTTTCTTATGTTCATATATGAATACACAACCAGTGTAACTCCATATCATATACAACCACAAGAATGGGAATACTTCACGTATGTATAATATGTCAAAATACACTCTAATGCCATGTATATCTAAAAAGAACAAATAAAAAAACTGGGGGAAAAAAGACTGACCCTGTAAGAGTCACTGTACTTATTTATAAGTCACTAACTTATTTATCATCTACCTTCTGCTCTGCAAAACTTCCCCAGAGCCAGGTGTGGTCCTGAGTGGGGAGCCTTGAAGATAACACTCACACCACACCTATATGGCACTGGGGTGACTACTGTGCAGGTTAGACTCCCTACTGAACTCTAAGATTCCTGCCAATGCCAGGTGCGGTGGTGCAAGCCTGTAATCCCAGCAGCTCTGGAGGCTGAGGCAGGAGGATCGAGAATTCAAAGCCAGCCTCAGCAAAAAGCAAGGCACTAAGCAGCTCAGTGAGACCCTGTCTCTACATAAAACACAAAATAGGGCTGGGGATGTGGCTCAGTGGTCGAGTGCCCCTGAGTTCAATCCCCAGTACAAAAAAAAAAAGATTTCTGTGGAGGGCACACCAGCTTCGTCTTGGTCATCCCGCAGAGTGGTCAGCACCAGGTCTGGGACACAGAAGTTACTTTGTTGAAGAAAAGAGTGCATCAACAACACTTCCCACTCAAATTCTCTTTTTAGAAGCAAAACAAAGAGAGCAGCCGCAAAGTCAACACACAACATATTTATACAGAAACCAGAAAGAACGAGGCTGACAAATAGGAGGCTGTGGCTGAACTGGGAAGAGTGATCCTCCCAAAATAACCGCGATGGGGAGCAACGCCTGGAGAGATCCCTCTGAACAACACAGATGGTTGCTAAAGCCCTGGATCAAAGCCCCGCTTCCTCCCATACCCCTCAGAAGACCCCAAGGGAAATGGCCACTGCTCTCCAGTCCTGGACAATCACTTCTGCAGCCCAGATAACCTCCCCTGGGCACTTTCCATGGAGCCAGGCCTGTAAATGTAGTTTCTCAGATGAAATTGGGAGAGGGGCAATTGCCTCATTCTACCAGGACATCCCAGAAGTTCAGGAAGGAGAGAATATTTCCCAGGCAATAAGCAAAACACTCAATCTAAAGGGGGACAGGTCTGGGGCCAGATTGTAGGGTTGAAACCCAGCCCTGCTGCTGACCTGCTGTGCAACTTTGGAGAAGTAACTTAGCCTCTCTGGACCTCCATGTCCTCACTGGTCAAACAGATGTGATAATAGTACCATCTCATGAGGTTGTTGCAGGACTGAGTGCATACATTAAGGCACCCAGAAGAATGCTGGGCACATGACGGTTGCTGTCACCAGTATGGCCCATCCTCATTGTCCTCACACTTGGAGGTAGCTCCACCTATAACAAACAAACAAAATACACATTTTTCCAGATTGAAAATAGAAATAGAAATAGCCTGCAGGGAACAGTGGCACACGCCTGCAGTCCCAGGCGCTCAAGAAGCTAAAGAGGGAGAATCATTTGAGCCCAGGAGTTGGAAACCAGCCTGGGCAACATAGTAAGACCCTGTCTCTTGCAAGAAAAAAAAAAGGGAGAGTGAGAAAAGGAACTGGCAGCTCCAAGGACTTGCATGATCTGCCAGAAGTTACCAGAGAGACAGGACCCAGGCTCTCTCTGGTACCCTGGCTCAAAGCCATGTGCTAATATGGGAAGTTCTGCAGCCTTCACCTGGACACACTTATCCTGTGTCCTGGGCTCCAGGAGGGAGCAGCCCCCAGGGGCTGAGAGCCGTGGGCACTGTAATCCCCTCCTCCGGCAGGAGTGTTCTCTCAGGAGTCGCTGGTGAGGGTGCTCTGTGGGCACCGCCTACCTGCCACTCATTGCCCAGCAGGCTCCCGACCCCCCTGTGGGCCCCCAGCAACTGAGACTTCTCTGCCAGGGTGGGTCTATGCCCGGGAGATGGAGGCAGGGCAGGGTGGGGGAGGACCAAGAAGATGTTTATGATAAAAACAGAGGAAGATATGTGAAGGGACCAGAGAGGCGCAGATGACATTGTGAGCGGGTGTTTGTGAAGGAAGGGATGAGGAGGGAGTGCAAACCAGAACACAGGGGTGTCCTGTGCCATCCTGGCCTTCAGCAGAGATGATCAGAATCAGCCAGGCTGTGAGAGAGAGAGTGTGTGTGTGAGAAAGAGAGAGGGAGAGAGGGAGAGAGGGAGAGAGTGTGTGTGTATGAGTGGGGGAGGGAGAGAAGGAGAGAGACAGAGAGAGAGCAAGAAAGAGACAGAGAGACAGAGAGAGACACAGAAAAAGACAGATGCAGGGGGGGAGGGAGAGAGAGAGAGACGAG